>JASSUY010034948.1:0-54647 GCA_032466535.1 Forpus xanthops | reverse complement strand
GAAGTTCTTTACTGTAAGGGTGGTGAGGCACTGGAATGGGTTGCCCAGGGAAGTTGTGAATGCTCCATCCCTGGTGGCGTTCAAAGCCAGGCTGGACAGAGCCTTGGGTGGCATGGTTTAGTGGGAGGTGTCCCTGCCCATGGCAGCGGGGCTGGAACTGGATGTTCTTAGGGTCCTTTCCAACCCTAACTGTTCTGATTCAGTGAGAAGAATGTAGGCACTATCTTGATTTCTATATATGCTTGCATGAAGGCAAGATAAACATTTTGTAAAACTTCCACAGAATACTCAACCCAGGAATTATTTCTGCAATTCGTAAATGAGCCACACACACACAACTGGAAAACGCATTGAGTGGAATGTACACATGCTTACACAACTAGATTATTATGAACACTACCAGTAGGAATAATTTGCAAATGACTAAACTGCAGTGATAAACAGCAGGTTGATTTTTGTAACTTGACTCTAGCTTTGTCTGAAAAGATTGATGAGGAGTTCGGACAAATGTTAAATAAAGACATGAATCCCCATTTTAGGAATCTATTTATTTCAACAGAATTCCTAAGAGATATTCCATTTATAAGAATTAATATTTTCTATGGTCAAGGAATTTTGTAAGTATCCCTTATATGGAACATAAGTGTTTTAGTTTTATTCAATTTCTCATACAAGACTTATCTGAGACCTCATTTATATGGTAGTTTTTCTTAGGGCTATACTTTTCCTAAGATTCAGAAACAGGAATGCTCCTATATCTTTCCATAGTATCCTCTCTTAGTATACCTTAGGTCTAATACTCATACCCTCATTCTGAGAAATGTATCCTAATTATTCTACTTCACTGCACAGATTTTTTTTTTTTTCTATTTTAATTCTCTAACTTCTCTGTAAGAACCAAGCCCAGAACAGTCTTTTTTCCTCCTGCTCTTTGTTATGACACTTAATACAGTAGCAGTAGTACTTGTGACTATGGGTCATGTATGGAAATATACAGCACGTAAATCAGTACAACACATCAACATCCAGCCATGCAGCACAAGGGCCAAGACCCCACCCTTTCCAAACTGAAGGCCCTGGGCATGTTGGCTGTGATTCTGGGAGGAAACCAGCTGAGGCTGAAAGTGTTTTCTAGCAACTGAAAGGGATGAAAAGCATAATAATTGATCTTGTTATTTCCTGGTTATTGCTCTTTGTGCTGAGGGAATAAGCATTTTAGCAATATCAGCTCAAGCGAGCCAAGATTGTCTGTTTTTAATGGATTTAGATGATTTTTCCTTATAGAGTGACCTTCATTTTCTATTTGGACAGTAAAATGAGACAACATTATGAACTGAGTTGTGTTTGTTCAGTCTTCCAGCAGGAAAGATTTTTAAGATACATGTGCTTAAAAAAACAGTATGCATATTTTATCTCAAGATACATCAGAGTTAAGCCTATACTTACTACCCAAAATAGAGAAAGAATTTCTGCAAATCCAGCGAGTTTGGTGGTCCTACTGGTCCTCTGGGAAAAGAGAGATTTTACTTTGCCCTTTGACTGAGAACCAGGCAGGGAGAAATCTGAATTTCCCAGATGAGCTCTCTGCTCTGACCGTCTGCCTTGGAAACTCTCCTTGGCTGCGCATTTAGCCAATTTTGTTAGGAAACGCTTTTCTAAGTTTTCTTGGATTCTTACGAACACCTGATTTCAGTGAATCAGTACCTCCACATGAAAGGCTGCTGCACTGCAAAATTAATGAGCAGATGTATTTGTAATAACACTGGGACTGTATTTATCAATTCTGCAGTTCTGACTGGACAGTTTACTGTGTATTTCTTGACATGCTCTCCTCCCCTCTAAATGCATTTAGAATTTAAATCAGCATGTTATTAAAAACTTAAAAATTTTATTGATTCAAATAAACCATCATTTCAAGAATGTGTGTTCTTGTGACATTGATGTATTTGTGCCATTATAGAAATGGGGAATATTACAACTCAAATATGAAATCAGTCATTTCCTCTTATGAAAACGGCTGTAAAACATAACCTCACAGAAGATACCCTGCTGCAGTAAACAATCAAGGTATATTTAGAATGACCAAGCTGTTCTCTTCCATGCTGCAACATTTAAATATGGATAAACTGTAAGGGACTTAAATTATTAGAATGCTCCATTAAAAAAATCTATACTAAAGAAAAACTTTCTCACTTTACAGTATATTTATTCTGGATATGGTCAACAGTATTTTCTGATCATTTTCAAGGGCCTATGTAAATATTTGAGATTAAAATCTAAATGTAAATTTTTGCGGACTTTAGAATGCTATTCATAATCTCACAGAAACCCCTCATGAGGTGTATTTAGGCATTCATCCCTCTGCTACTCTGAAGATCCAGGTGAAAGCTCCTGTTTACCTAGGCAAGAGGGGCAATGCATTGCCACCATATTTAGCAGACCAGAATGGACATCTCTAAACATGAAAAAAGCCCCACTTCTCTACACATGCAGATCATGAAATGTTACCACTTATGTCATGACTGACTCAAGCAGAAAAAAACACGGTCATTTCAAAACACCGTTTCAAAATTAGTAATGGCTGGCGCACAGATAAAACATCACACTACAGTCCCATCTACATTGAAGTCCCATCTACATTGAACACACAGTAATTACCTGAAACTTGGTTTGTGCTTTAGGTAAGCAACACAGTAAGTCATTACAGTAGTGCTTCTTTATTAGTATGCTACTGCTACGACAGACATGCAGAAGCACATAACGTAACTGGTAACACATAACTGAATATTACACATGTGATCTAATGTTACCATAGGAAACCAACTCCTTCAGCAGCAGTATCCTTTTAACTAAGTTAAATCAGATAATAGTAGCTAACATAAACGCAGCTTTTATTTCCAAAATATTTGCCATTATGTAATTAAAAAAAACTTCCCCACTTTTTAATTATAAATTAAATCAGACTTCAGAAATATGGACTTCTACAAATTACTATAAAATTAAAATCTGTTCACCACACAAAACCCCAAAACAACAAACCATCTCTAAATACAAATGTTTCTTATTATGGTTCAGTTAATAGAAAAGAAAAAAAATATCTAGTACTGTATTGTGGCACATGGAAAACACTGTCTTGCACTTTCCATGTGGACTGCACTCTCACGGCAGCACAATGTTTCTTCAACTGTCAAATTTTTGAAAGCAAACATAGGTATAACAGAGGCACATTTTCTTGCAAAGTTTTCCAGAGTACTAAATCAGCCCATTTTCAGTAGAATCATGTTCAGGTTTCAACTGCAGCAGTACATACTGCTTCTTATGAAGCATTCTTGGAGCATGTTGTCTGCAAAGCACAAATATGACAGCTAAGTCTAAGTGACATCTAAGTCTACAAGAAACACTCATCATCCACACAGAAAATACCAGTTTACATGTTGCATTAAGAAAACAATGAAAAGTCATTTAGACAAGTAGCATGGAAAAGCCCAGTAGTTTTTCACACAACACATACACACACAAAGAACGTGATTTATTACATACATAAATACACAAGAGTATTTCTAAAACTTACTTTCCATCCAATTCCTCATCTGTTCTGATAGATGCAGTAGAAAAAAATGGCACTGCTCTCACTGTTCTTACTACAGTTAACAGACTGAAGACAGGAATTACTGTAATAGCAAGTCCTACAATGTTTTCTTTAGATCCCCAACACAGATTCCTGCAATCAACATGAATCTATCACCTGATTTTCAAATAGTCATACAGAATAGCTTAGTATACCATGGGTTTCTGGGGAGAAGATGCTAAACAAGCAACATGTTCTTCTTAAGTTTCACCTCCCAGGGAAGTTAAACTTGTGAAAATTTATTCTTAAATCTTACTCTTTTTTTTTTTTTTTTTTTACGAACTATCACTGCATAATTCTCCTGAGGCTTATCCTCTGAAATAGTTTCATTTGATTACACCATACCTGTTCTCAGGACCTGCAGTAATGTTTCAAAATAGAATAAAATGAAAGAGAATGAAAAGAGTTTCTATTTTAATGAGAAAGAATGCAAAGTTTTTCTCTACTTAATTAAATTGAAATAGCATTAAAAAAAGGAAAAAATGCAGATTCAAATTGCTGCTGGAAAATTAAATGATCACAAGGAATTTACTGTGCCCATGCAAACCACCAAAGAAACTTTCCCACAATCAAAATGAATGTTGGAGACTTAACTCTTATTTGGTACCATAAACCAACTGAAATAATCTATTTTAGGTGTATGCAAACAATAGAAATTCTCAGCTGCTCATTTTCACAGCCTAAAAGAAATGGTTCTGTCTGAGAGAAACAGAAACCAAAATGAAAGACTGTAACAATCTCAAAACTTAACTTGTACCAATTTTTAAGGAAGTCTACCTTTATTTGAAGGAGAAATCAATGAAGCAACCTTCCCCAACCAGACACAATGTGGTCCTTCTGAAGGAACAGATGACAAAACTGACTAGCCAACTTCTAGACAAATTTGGAGTACAGAGACACTGTTTGCCTCCTGCTACAAATGCCAGTGGTGAACTCTTGAGTCTGAAAATTGGAACAAGCGAGAGTCAGACCCAGGATTGAGATGGGCCCCAGCAAATGCTTGCAGAGGTCCTAATGAGAAATGGTAACAAAACCTCTGCTCAACACCGTGAGGTGATTGTACACTCCTAATATTCATGACTCCAACTCAGTTTTTGAAGACCTTGACTAGAATAACTTTTGCTACAACTGTACTTCCTTTATCATGTACATGTCACAGACATGTGGGCTTGCAGATTCTGATTTTTTAATAAGAAGGACCTATACAGGGTAGGAGAAAAGTGGTCAAGGAAGTAAAGAAGGAAATGCTCCAGGTCAGGTTGGATGGGACTTTGAGCAATCTGGTGTAGTGAAAGGTGCCCCTGCTCCTGGCAGGGGAGTTGGAACTGAAGGCCCCTCACAACCTGAACCATACTGGAATGCTATGAAAATAATAGAAATTTAAAAACCTGATGCAGTTTTACTTGCTGTGCTTTTCCATGCATCTGTGCTGTTCAAAACCCCCTAGAATTTCTAATGACATAACTGTCATAATCTTCTGTCATAATTAATCTATTTAGATATTATTTGTTGCATCTCACTCATAATCATAGCTTTTAAAAAAGAGCATACATCAGTGAAATTAAAAAATAACTATAAAGAAGGAGAAGCCCATTTTCAAAATGTTAGCATTAATACAGACCAACCAGAAACGATTCTATTCTATAAATGGTCTTGCAAGCTATCAAAACTCTTCCTATAGATTTCTAACTAAGTCTTCATTAAAATACACTAATTCAAGAAAACCTTTGTAAGAAAAGCCAACAAGCCCTGTTTCCCTTTCCCATACAGGAAGACTACAAGTATAAAAAATACCACTTGGAAAATGGAAGCAAATAGTTCTTTTTTCTCTGTAGGGAACAGCTATTAACTGGTTTTTGAGCAATGGTATTTAATGTTAAGTTTCAGATCTTGAAAAGGACTTTACATGCCATTTTAGTGATCAAAAGAACTGTAGGTAAATGAATTGCAAAGAAATTTGGAACAGTGCCCCAAAGCCAGTCTAAGAATCATGAAAAGCATACAAACCAACACTTTCTGATAGTAAGATAAAAAAAAAAAAAAAGGTAATTTTACACTGTAGCAAGCTTACAGGAAAAAGCCCAACAGATTTCTAATGAGCAATGACATGAGCCAGCAAAGTGCCCTTGTCACAAAGAAAAACAATGGTAACCTGGGCTGCATGAGGAGGAGTGTTGCCAGCATGCCTAGGAAGGTGATCCTTCCCCTCTGCTCAGCACTGTTGATGCCACAGCTGGAGAGAGACTAGTGAAGAGCCACAAAGATGATGAAGGATCTGAAACATGTCTTCTTTGAGGAGAGGCTGAGAGAGCTGGGACTCCTCAGCCTGGAGAAGAGAAGGCTTAGGGGGGAACTTATCAATATGTACAAATACCTGAAGGGAGGGTGCAAAGAGGACAATGCCAGGCTGTTTTCAGTGGTGCCCAGCGGCAGAATCAGAGGCAATGGTCACACACTGAAACACAGGAGGTTCTCTCAACATGAGGAAACACTTTTTTACTGTGAGTGCGATCAAGCACTGGCACATGTTGCCCATGGAAGATGTGGAGTCTCCATCCTTGGAGATATTCAGAAGCTGCCTGAAAACAGCCCTGGAAAACCGGCCCAGGGTGGCCCTGCTTGAGCAGGGTGGGCTGGATAAGGTGACCTGCAGAGGTCCATTCCAACCTCAACCACTCGGTCTGTGACATGCCACAGGTGCACACAATTTCAAACTCTACAGGCCAAGCTTGAGCCCCAAATACAAATACACCTGCCATAAAAACCAGGAAAGAAAAGAGTGGTAGGAGGGAACAATTTTAAAAAGAATAATAATTCAGATTGTCCAGCAACTAAATTTGATTAATTCTCCAGCATAACTGAAGTATATCAGGAAATTTTGTTTTGATTATGCATGTGAAATAACTATTTCTTTGAACTTTTATTTTTCTTGCTTCTGATGACTAAAAAGGAAAGCAATAAAAGGCATATAAAAGACTTTGCCCCTATTCTGCCAAGAATTACAAAGAACTAGATCAACTGTCTCCCCAGCCTGAATAAAAACTGAGAGGACTCGCACCTTCCATGTTTGCAGAGAGGTGTGTGTCAGACAACACAGCAACGTGAACATAGTGTCCGTTATTGATACGTTTATAACTACATACAAGGATAACCTTGCATCCCTGTGTGGTTGGTTCACAAGATGCAGCTTATTGATCAGATTCTTGCTGAGTGTTTTCCATTACAGCACTATCTGCTTGCACAGCTGAATGGGGGACACTTCTCCCTGACCACTTTCATTGCATATCAATAGACTGGGATTGCCCACAACAGTCCAGACTATGTAATGGCAGAGATAAGGTAAAAAAGGTTGACTTGGTAACAGGCTGCTCTAGTCTCACAAAGCCTGTAAGTGTTGCAGCAGTAGGCATGAATGAAGTGACTCTTACCAACGCAAATGGGGACCAACTGTGTCATTCTGGATCAAGAGAAGTAACCATCTGACTCCATAGCAGTAGTGGAACAGACGCAAAGTGCCACTGCAGTCCAAAAGGCATATTTTTTTATTAACAAAAATTTGCATAATAAGAAATGTTTATAAAACCTCCTCTTGAAAAGAGCATCTGTCTGCTTGAGCACAGAGCAGCAAGCATGGGGAAAAAGAATGGACAGCAACTGTGTCTCCTTCCAGACTATCCCTGACCCTTGTTTCTGAGAAAGCGAACACACA
Source organism: Forpus xanthops (assembly GCA_032466535.1). Lineage (NCBI taxonomy): Eukaryota > Metazoa > Chordata > Aves > Psittaciformes > Psittacidae > Forpus > Forpus xanthops. Next base: position 47,310 of record JASSUY010034948.1, on the reverse strand, counting down.
GTTGTCTTAGATGGTATTTAAGAAATCTGAGTCAGGAGCTTAAAACTATGACAACATGTAAAGAAATAATTATATCTTAGTGAGAAAGGAATGTATGAGGGAGATACTCTGTCCAGATGCCAGCACCAGTGAGTAACAGCAAATGGTTCAAACCGGAAGGGCCTTTCCCTTAAAGCACCAGTTGGTCTGCTTTGTTTGGAGGATCCCTGAGCATTTTGCAGGTTTCGGTCTCTGCAACAATCTGCTCTGCACTTTCTGTGGATGTCATCTGATCCATCAGTTCCTGCCCCCCTTACCTGTTCCATCCTGGAGCTCTGAGGTTCAGAGCTGGAAATGTCTCCTGTTTGTTTAATCATTTGATAATCATCTTAAAGAAGGTAAAACTTCACAAGATAATCCTGGTTTTATTGTGCTATTATGTACAAATATGCTGCCACGTGGCTGCAATTTTTTTTACCTCATGCATCTTTATATCATTTTACATCTTCATTTTTCATAGTGTCTGTAAGAGTTAAAAAATTCATCTGTGTTCTTCCCTTTATAAAAAATTGAAGTCCATCACAAAGATAAATGCAATAAACCACTGCAGTCAATACCTTTCCTCAAATGATCATCAACACATTTGTTGTGGTTTAAGGTTTAAGTGACTGCTACTGCTCAACCCAGGACAACATTGTAACGTACACTTCTTTCCCATACGTAATGATATGATTTAAAAAAAATGCATGTATTAGAAGTGGAGTTTGTTTTCCCAGCAGTTCATACTGATAGTCTGATTAATGGTTCTTGACTTTAAAAACTAAGGTCTTGTAAACGTAACATGAAGTGCAACCACACAAATGTAAACAAACAGAAGTTTTCTATAAGTGTTGCCTCTGATCCTTCTACATTTCCTTACAATATAGGCACAAGCAAGAAATTTACTTTCTTTTTCACAATTGCTACAATGATATTGGTCTTGCATTTTTTAAATTTTCTCCATTATGTTCAGTTGTAGATGATCACAAGTTCTTTGAAGTTTTGTGTAAGCAGAAGAGGTACACATATGACCTGACAGCAGTGGCAAATTATTTTTGAGAACTTCATTTTAGATTCTGTTTTCCTATATCTTCAAAAAACATCTGGGAACTGATTTTCTGCCTTTATAAGCACCTACCTTTCCACTGGATAGAGTCTCCAGACTCATAGAGTTTGCCTTCTAACCACTTCAGGCAGATATCACATCTCACTTGTGCATCAGTGTGCACTCCAACTGGAGTGCCATTGGAAAGAGACCCTCTTGGTCATTGCTGCAGCCCTCTCTGATGAAGTATTCCTGAACCTCTCTTCATTGTGCATGTTTGATTTTCTTTAGATATTTTTTGTAACTACTTACAGGTTTTTGCAAGTAGCTTAATTTCTTGTAAAAACAGGAGTAAGTAGACTAAGTATTACTTAAGTTGTTTTTTCCTGCCTCTAAACAGTACAGCCTTGGTTAACTCTGCTCAACAACTTGGCAGTTACAAAAATTACCTCTTTAAATGTAAATTGCAATCATCCTAATCATTATCTTTTTCTCAGCTTAGGGTCTTTGATCCCCATTTTAATCTCTTTAAATAAACTGTTGCACAGATCTTGAATTATAAATAATTGCCTCTGAAAAGCATTTTTTGCATGTTAACTTAGGAGAAACGTGTGTCCTTCCAGGCAAGAGTTCCTTTAGTTCCTTTATTTCTATTCTAAGTCCTTTGTTTCTGTTTACTTGAGATTAAAAAGAAACCTTGAAGAAAAAAAAAAAACAACCCACACCTTTCCTCAGATTCCCTGAGCTCTTCTATTATGCCTCCAGGAGAAAAGGTTTCCATAAGAAAATGAACATTTGATTGTAACAGGCTATGTATAACAGGACTGGAGGAGGTAAGACTGCGAGAAAGAGAATTTATGTGGGTCAGCATTATCTACTCCATATAAGCTCTGAGTTTTCCTTCTCTCTGATAAATGATCTGTGGTTTTCAAATGCGACAGTCTGTAGTTATTAGACTGTTCACAGTTACGTATTTGTCATAGTTTAAGCCCACCTGATAACTCAGAACCACACATACGCTCTCTTACTTGCCCCACTTCCTCCCCCCAGCTCCAGGAGGGATGGGAAGGAGAATCGAAAGAACATAACTCTTATGAGTTGAGATAAGAACAATCCAGTAACTAAGGTATAACACAAACCACTGCTGCTACCACCAGTAATAATAATGATAAGGGAAGTAACAAGGGAGGAGAATACAACTGCTCACCACCTGCTGACCAATACTTAGCACAACTGAGCAGTGATCTAGCCCTTCCGGGTGACCACCCCCAGTTTATACACTGGGCATGATGTGCTGTGGTTTGGAACACCTGTTTGATCAGTTTGGGTCAGGTGTCCTGTCTCTGCTTCCTCCCGGCTTCCCCTTCTCCCTGGCAGAGCATGAGACTCAGAAAGTCCTTGGTCAGAGTAAACATTACTGAGCAGCAACTGAAAATATTGGTGTTATCAGCGCTTGTTCTCAGGCTGAAAATCAAAAACACAGCACTGCACCAGCTAGTAAAAGGAGAAAAATGACTGCTATTGCTGAGCCCAAGACAGTATTAAACTGAAGGCTATCCCTTGGAGTGACATTAGAAACTGGTTTTGGTGTTACCACTTTTGTTATTTCCGATACCTTTGAGAACAAGATTTCGAAACACCCGTACCTCCAGGCAGTCTTCTAAACTGTTAAAATATTCTTCAGTATCTATTACTCTTATGGTCTCTTTTTTTTTTTTTTTTTTTTTTTTTCCCTAAAGATTTTGTCTGCATTTGCTGTACAAATTAGCTCCATCAACTGGAACAACTTCTATCTTACTGCCTGGAAAGTAAAATAACTCATGCAAAAAATGATTCACAACAGGAAAAAATCCCCAAACCATCACTCCTAGTAGAAAAACCTTAGAGGAATCAGAAAACCCCCAAACACTTTGAGGGCATCTTGCGCAACAAGCCCCCTACACAAAAATGAGAGCACCAGCTAAGTTTCTTCTGCTGTACAGAGATTTTGCATCTTTTTTTTTCCCCTTGAAGATGACATATAATATGCTACAATGACATAAAGATTTAACATGCTTATAACCAATGCTGTTAATAAAAATATCTTTCTGTCCATGTCCTATCCATAGATGTATCTACAAAAAGATTTAAATGACAGGTGTTCACCTCTATCTCTGAATCTCACACATATCAACTTAGTGCTGAACAGTTTGAGGGTAGTGAAACTAGTGTATTAGTAACTGGTGTCATTTATCTGTTCTCCTTATTACTTTTCCTACATGTGAAGTGAAAAAGACTGGTTTCCCTTGTTACTTGAGTTTCTTCAGAAATAAAGACCCTATTTTGGTGTTGGAATAAGAACCTAGGATTGTCTTGGCTGGTGAACCCTGGAGATCCACTCTGACTACAGCTGATTTTCTTTCCAGTAGCTCATAAAATAAAGCAGTGGAGGTGCTTCAAAGGGATGAGGGAAGTAGCACTTCTCCTTTTTTAGGCTGTCAGGTCCTTTTAGATCTGGATGAATTTTGGTAGCATGCCACTGCCACCTTCCCACAAAGCAAGGAAAGTAATTCTAAGAAGGTTTTTTTCTTTATATATAGATATATATGTAAATGAGTTTGGCAGATGTGGAAGTTAGCTTTTCAGTCATAAGAATACAGTTTCTCATGATGAGTTAATAGTTTTGGATGGAGTATACTCATTTGTTGAAGTGTGGTCAATGAAATCCCTCAGATTTTTGTTTTCACATGAAGTGTGCAAGGATCCTTGCAGATAGGTAGCCTTTTGGAGACTGAAAACAGAGAAAATACCTTGTGCAGAACTTTGTATTACCCGCACTACCTTCAGGAAAAAAAAAATGTCCGTTTATGAATGTTACAGATCTATGAGAAGAAGATGATTCAGGAGACTTTGCTGACAAAAAATGTCTTTCACAAATAACACTTCGAGTTTTGTGCCCTCTGCTCAAAAGTTCTGTGAACTCAGCATTTTCAAAGAAGGGTTCCCCTTCAAGTCAGATCGTATATTTTGCAGAGGCCTCAGCTGCCAAATAGAAAAAGACACAAGAAGGGGGATAGCTCTCAAGCCCTTAAAATCAGGCATAGGATTTCAGTAGCTGAAGCAAATAGCTATGTTCCTAACTTTTCTCTAGAAATGGAACCTCACACTAACTGGTGGATCACTGGAACCAAAAAACTGTGCTTAAAGAAAAGAATACTTGAAGCTGAAGATAGTAATTAAGAATCCTTTTTTTTTTTTTTTTTTTTTTTAATCCTGTTAGATGTGGTAGGAAGCAAGCAATGAGAGTATGGTCTCATCTTTTACAGCCTCAGGTTCAAAATATTTGGGAATAGTGAAAAGCAAGACAAATAGGGCATGCATGTGCATACGTGTGTAAAAGCATGAAAATGGGAACTGCTGTCACAGGGCTCTGCAACTGGGATCATAGAGAAGACCTGTGATAAAACCCCAACTCAACAAAAAGCGGGGGGCGGGGAAGAAAGAAAGCACTAGCCTAGATGCCAGCTATTGCTTATCTGCACTTCTAACACAATAGGTCCAATGTTTTCAGTGGACACTGTCAATGTTCTTAGTCTTAAATTAGAGCAAGCAGCTGTTTCAGTGTACAGCTGAGCATGACATAAGCCTGTGCAAAAACCTTCCTCTGCCACATTCTTTGAAGTGGATGAGGGTTGTATTTTTCCTCCCTTCATGTAGAATAATCCTCTTTGAAAGTTCAAAATAACTCTCAAATCACACTTTAAATCTGCCACCAGAAAGCAACCAAAAGACCAGGGGGACAACATGACTTATTGGGAAGGTGTGTATATCTCGTATAAAAATGTCTACTTTTAACGCTAGCAACCTTAACAGCATTCCACACATTATCCCTATTCCCTTGAGCCTATGTTTTCTGATGTCAGCAAGCTTAGCAGATTCCAAAGTCAGTTCTGACAGTAGCGATAGGAAATCCCTACTTCTGGTTCCTACAAACTCAGTACCTAAAATAATCATGAAGCACAGTGATACCTGTGTCAACCTGCAAAGAAATATACTGCAAGATTTAACTGATCTGGTGTCATAAAATTCTTTGCTGTCCTTGCATGTTAACTGGACTACATAACTGAGGATTTTTAAAACTGAACCTTTAGAAATGCATAACCAACACTGGTAAAACCTGAAAATTCTAGTAGAGTTTACATTAAACATCTCTCCACCCTTCAGTTTTCATATACTTTTTGGGGCATCTACAGGTCAGAGAAACTTGAGAACCTACTACACCAAAAGAGCAACAATTTCCACAGTACCAAAATTATTAAATTGAAACCATAGCACTGATTTGCATGAAAAGGCAGCTGACCGCTATCTCATGACTTACTTCTAAACCAAATGAACTCTGAAGCTAACAGACAAAGGCAGATAGATTCCTCTATCTTCCAATTTTCACTTAAAGCTTGTGGAGGTGGAAGAACTCACAGCAGAATTGCCCAGCTCCTTTTCTCTACTGTTGACAGAAAGAAACAGTGGCTGGGGACAACACTGGCCAAAAGAGAAGACTGACAGTTCCCAGAAAAGCTGCAGCTTCCCAGGTCACAGGGAAGACCCTGCCAGTGAAGAAACTGTTAAAGCAGACAGTTTAATGGTTGATTCTCACTCTTATCTTTACACTCCACCTCTTTAAACTCAGTGACCCTTGAAGAGGGATCTGTAATTTCTGTGGCATGTGATTTCTCTACTGTTCTGGTCCTGTGAAACTGTGCACCTTTGTTCATTGTCTTCAGGTTGTGAAAGATTGTGGCCAACATCAACGGTGGTGATGATACAAGAAATGTGCTTGCAATGAAAAGTTTCAACCAGGCTATGCAAAACAGAACAACTCTGACACAAATTAATTCCTTTGCTTTCTGTGTCATCTTATTCTATCATCATCCTGGCCACTTCTTCACAGGTTTACTTGGCTCTCAGACAACTGGGATCCACACAGCTGAATTACAACTGTCATTCAGCTGCTAATCTAGGTGCTTTTTGTCAATAATTCAATACATACAGCTTGAATATTGCTTCACAAGTTGCTCTTTGCCACTAAGTTCAAAAAAAATTTATAAACCAAGAGTACAAACCCCACTTATGAGTGGTTCAAGCTGTGGAAAACTGTAAGTTTAGGTGAGACCAAAAAATATATGCCAGCCGCTTATTGCTTTAGAATTCTTGGTTCTGTTATGTGCTGTAACAGAACAGATAGAGCTGTAGTTTCTTTAACAATATATAGTTTCTGTAACAATATATAGCTGCAGTTTCTTTGCAAAAAAAGTTGCTGATCAATCTCACCAGTTCAGGTGTACCAAAGCCTATCACCCTGCAGAGACATGTCTCCAGCTCGAACAAGGTACACACAAAGAATCACAAATTTATGTTGGAAGGGGGTCTCTGGATCATCCAGTCCAACCTCCTGCTCAAAGCAGGGCTCGCATTGAATTTATAGCAGGATTCTCACAGCCCAGTCCAGCTAAGTTCCAAAAGTTTCCAAGGATGAGGAGACTTTCCAAGCAATATGCTTGTGTCTGGCCACTGCGATGTTCTTTTTCCCTTAATGTCTAATACATCCTTCTCTTGTTGCAGGTTGTGTCAGTTACGTCTCATCTCACCAGTAAGCACATCTGAGAGAGGTCCGGCTCTGTTTCTGTAATTCCCCCTTCCTTTAGGTGAGGGCTGACATTAAATCCTGCCTTAGCTTTCTCTTTTCTCAGGCTAAACAGCATCCTTTTCCACAGCCTCTCCTCACATGCTGTGTTTCATCCTCCTGACCCCCCACTGGACTTGCTGTAGTTTTATAACATTTCTGAATGCATGCAAAACTGGACACAAACCCTTAGATGCAGCCTCATGACTGCTGTGCAGAGCAGAATAATCGCTCCTCCTGACCAGCTGATACTTCCTAATGCAACTCAGTATGCACAAGACTCATGTTTGATGTCTTCACCAGATTGCCAAGATAATTTTCAGTGGAGTTGCTACTTGGCCAGCTGGTTCTCTGTCCATACTGATGCTCAAGGTTGTTCTGTCCCAGGTGCTGGATACAGCACTTCTCTTTGTCGAACTCCTTGAGGTTTCTGGCAGCCAAGCCCTGCAGACCGTGCCAAGGTCCTTGTGAATGGCAGTCCTGCCTCCAGCCAACCCAGTTTCAGAGAACACCAGTCAAATATCCTTTCCAGTCAGTTGGTGCATGCACCCTGCAGCTCCTGCAGTTAACTATCTATCTGGTTTGGAAGAAACTGAGATTTTTGCAAAACACTGGCAGCACAACTACGATAGCACTGTGAACTGAGGAAAGCTGCTGCTGGCCAGCATGAAGATGTATGCTACTAAACTCCCCAGCAGAAGAATATGGAACATGTAAGGGTTAGACACATCTATATGAGGCACTTATGCCATAGGCAAAATGCTGAAGAGCCATGAAAACCCTCACCAGAATAGATAGAAGCAAAAGGTCTATGAACTAGGAAATAAGAAGTGAAGCAAAAGAGACTAGAAAACAATTTGTTTTGCAGTCATGCACCTTCTCTCCCATCTGGTATTTATGCTACGTACACACACACAGAGCCACAAAAGTATGTATATATATATTTCTACTCTTTGAATTTCAAGGCACACAGGCAGTGACAATTATGTCATCCAGATTTTAAGGGCAGATAAAATATTCCTTTAGACACCTTTCAGACATCTGCAGGCAGTTATCAGAAAAGCTTACTTTTTTAAAAAAATCAGATTGTTTGCCTCAAGCATACACAGTTTACACTAACAAAAAAAGAGCTGCTATGATGCAGAAAAAAAATGCTAAGAACAATTGTTAAAGTGGTAGAGAAGAGACTGTTCTGCCTGGTAAAACTTAGTGAACCTGCAGAAAAGAGGATTGCTCAATGGGGCCAGCTACAGCATTATCTGCCAAGTCAGCCACTATCACAGACTGGGAACTAGCAAGCGTGAGACACAGCCAGTTGGCTTTGGCGGAATATTTATGGAGGATGCAGAGGCTTATTTACTGAATAATCTGGAGACCATCTGGTGGTATCCAGTGACAAGAACATTGAGCTGAATGTGGAAAAGCCTGAGCTCTATTTCTGGCTCTGCCAACTATTCTCTGTGACCTCTGGTGGCTCAGTTTCCCCATACACAAATGAGAAATAAACTCTACTGCTGCCTCTAGGAAATGTTGAGATACTTCAGTAAGGATCATCATTTATTACTATTAGGATATCAGTAATCACTTCAGAGTTAATTGCTGGAATATTACTTTGAATACAAGTTTTCCCACTATACCAATCTCAAGTATACAGTTTGGAGTTAAGATGAAAGCTTCCAGAGAATTTTGAAACAAGCTGGATAGTTTTCTTAACGGTGACTTTTCTAAAATAAGACATTACATGCTGTACCCAACCCCCCCCCCCTTTTTTTTTTGCTTTAGAAGAAAAAGCACATCACTCAGGAGTAGGGAAGATCTATATATCTCTAGATGAACTTCCAGACATCCAGCCTAATGCTCACTACCATAACTGAGCTGCCAAAAAGGTAATCTACGATACTCCCAAATTAGGAACTTGTTACCATCTTGCTGAAGCTTTAAACAAATCATCTGGAAGGGATAAGGCAACTGAGTAACCAGATCAATACCCACAAGATGTGTTGATTCCCTTCATCACCAACCCACTGTTCAGAAGCCCATGACTTTCTGACTGGTAGCAGCCCTTGTATTCTTAGATAACTGCTGGACTGTTTCCATTTCTCCCAACTCCATTGAAAATTTACTATGGACATAAGGTAAAATCACCCCTGAGGGGAAATACGGATAAAAATCCCACCAAAGAACAGCAGCTCTTTGAGAAAAATCTCTGGATGACAAAAAACTACCACTAAGCTGGATCCTAATTCAAGTAAAAAAAGAAAACTGCTGCTGCAAGCAAAACCTGCTATCACTACTGAAAGAGCTCTGTTGGATTCTCCCATAGATGATAACATAGTGGAAGGAGAGAGCTTCTGCCTACAAGGAGGATTTCCATGCAAACAGAGCCCAGACACCTCCCACTTTCTTCTCACAGAACTGGTCATCCTTGTCTAATCTCCTCAAGTCATCTGGTGTCTCGCTGGGGAACTGCTATCTAGGACAAAGAAATCTGCAGGGATGCTGGACATAGTGGAAAGTGTCTCTTGTGACTGAGTGCACCAGGGCTGGGCTGCTCAGGAAAATGATAATGAAGTGAAAGAGATCTATTTTTAATGGGGGAGCAGGAAAGAGGAAAAAAGGTAGCAGGAGAATCAGACCTCCCTTGGTGGGACGGGAAAGGAAAACAGAGGGGAAGGAAGAAATGCACTTCTCTTCACAGATACACCGGTCAATAACACGCAACAATGAAGTTTAAATTTAAACACTGAGTTATTTTTTCAACAATGCTCCCTGCATATGATAGTTCCAAACTATGACCTTACTTTGCTGATGCTGGAAGAGACCCAAGATATTTCAGGAAGAAGTTGGGTCTTCAGGTAAGTAGATTAACTTTTATGTAGTATGCAACATTTTCCAGACAACGTGTGGATTGGAAAAAGGCTTCTGTGAACATCCACGTTTCTTAGGAAGTGGAATAAAAATAGTCAGAGGCCGTAGCAACTAAACTGAGTCCTGGAAAGGCAGGACTAGACATCCAAAATAAAGATAAGGAATACTGTCTGGAAAGCATTTCAATGGGAGAATTATATGAATTTATAAAATTGAATTTGTTTTCTTGTACCACAATCAGACTATGATTCTGAGTCTGTATGATACTACCTACGATAGTAGCATCATATGCGCTTGTATGACACTACATATTTTACAATGTTTGAACCCCTGCAGTCTTGAGTGTAGATTAAGCAAGCATGGCAGGGTATACTTACAAACTATTTAGGCAGCTTTACAGTTCAACCAACCCTGCTGACAGGTTAACAGGAAGGGGGAAAGTCCTTTATTATTCACTCAGTGGACTGAAAAAAAGACTGTATGAACTAGAAGGAACGCCATTAAGAGGTTAGTAGAGACAGACAAATTTTGCTTCAGCCACCTGCTTGCCTGTATTTTTTTTTTCTCAAGGACTTTTAAAACTCACATTTTAAAGTCTGTTTATCCTAATGTATTTTGTATACATTACAGTAAGATTAAATTAAGGAAGATGACAGTCTTTCAACCTATCTATTTTCTACTCTGCTAAACTAAGAGTAGTTAAATGTTTTTTTGTTGACTGGCTGGATGTGTAAATACATCTCCACATTTTGTGAAATACTCCTGTATGACCCCCCTGCATGACAAATGCTGCAAATCATTGTCACTTGCTCTTGAAACAGTATAAAGAACACAAGAAGCATCCTTTTTCCCATCTCTCAGGTTCAGTTGAAATTCCAGTGCCTGTCTTGAAAAACTAAACCACTCCAAATATAAGTCAGTAACAGTACTGAATAAACACTCTCAGCTGTTATCTTCAGATTGTCATATTTAAGTCAAGTTTTTCAGTTACGTAGCTATACTGAGCATCTTTAGAATAAGGTTTGCCCTAGGAGTATGCTATGAAAACTGAAATTATACTTGCAGCTTTTAATGAAGAGCCGCCATGTTTGAGGAAAGCATACCTTTAATCTATCTAGCTATGAACTGAATAATCTCATCTCAAAATTCATTAAGTGTTAAGTAATCTGAAAAGCACTATACTGCTCGTGTCTTATCTGCAGTAAGCAGAGCTCTGTTGTAATTCACTGAACCTCAGCGATATCGTATTACATTTATATTTGTAAAATGGCTATTTACTTTCCCAGTCAAAAGAGCAATCTAATACTACAAAATGAAAAAAAAAAAAAAAACCCAAACCCTAAAGTTACTAATGTAATAATTCAGGCACCAAACCAAGCATTTACAGACCATTCAATATACTAAAAATATCAAACCGTCATTTCCATGCAGGATGGAAGTTTTAAACCGTTCCTACTGTCAGGAACTCTCTATCTGTAAATTCCCCTCCAGCGACACCAACTTTCCCCTACTTTTAATAGCACAGCATGAAAATTATGGCTATGAAACCCTGTACTCTGTGCCTGCACAATCATTTTCGCCAGCCTAGGACAACGATGAATTCATACTGTATGAAACAGACCATGACAGTGTATCTTTTCTTGGATGAAAATAGAGCTCGGCATTGGAGTAAATATCGGAGTAAATTGATTGGTTCTTGATGCCATTAAGGTCACTGGCAGTTTTGTCAGTGGCTTCAGAAGAGCCAGCCTTCCAAGTAAACGGCATGAATGGATGAACTGCACCTCAGCTGAATAATTTTTCAAATGATAACTTGAAGCATGTCCATTTAGCCGTTAAGCTTTGCCTAATTTAGAACAGCCACTGAAGGTTATTTTTGTTTTAACATGCCGTTACATCTCATGTTTTCCATATTTTGTAGTAACAACTTTCCACAACAGCTATGTGCTTCCACCGCTACATGCATTTTATGAATCACATGAAAAAGGGACACTGAACATTTTTAACTAGCAGCACACACTTCAAGTGAACACTTAATGCAGATGTACATGTCAAGAACTACATAATGACATTCAGTTAAACTCATAAACTTGGAAATGTAACGTAAGTTGCTATAAGTTTTACATTCTTTCAGTTTTTAATGTATGTTTAAAAGGCTACTCAATTAAAAGTAGTTAATTTGTAAATTTATAAAACCAGTTAAGAATGCTGTAATTTTTCTATTTTAAAAGTTGTTCTTCTCTTTAGTGACTGTGTTTTAAAGGTTGTTGACTGCTGATGGGACCTTCAAATAGAGGCAGTCACTCAAAATCTCACTGGAACTAGTGATGCTACACACCAGCTCCAAACCATATACTATTCTCCAGCAAATCATACTCTTCATATTGAAGATACTGAAGTTATAAGACAGAAAGTTTGAATAAGGCATAGGGTATAGAATACCTTCTTCCACAGTTTACTCCAGGAAATTTTCTTCCGCAGCTAAAAAATGGTTATAAACTATTTTTATAGAAACTATTCCCCCTCTAATTAGCCATGTAAAGTTCAGATTTGCATATACTTGTGAAAATCAGTATTGCACACTATGTACTATTTGGAGGACAGAAATCAAGGTGCATTATGCGTGACTGAAGCAGGCTGGTAGAAAAATCAGTAATAAAAAATTAAAGGACTGAAACCAAAGCATAACTGATCAATACAACAAATGTCTTACAAGTTGTAAAAAAGAGCAGAGAGATACATTAACAAAGATGACACAACATCCACTTTTATATGGAACACTATTCGGAAGACATCGTACATCTAGCCAAGACAAGCTCAGGTAGCAACACACTGAGGCAATGCCGCACTCTACATCCTGTACCATCCATCACCCCACTGACTGGTTTACAAGAATTCATTTACTTACAACTTTTTATGAGCAGTATATCTTCCATTCTCCTTGAGAAGGAGAAGGCTTTATCCGCAGTCATAAGCATAAAATGCGACCATATGCAAAAAATGTAAATGTTACATTTAAATTTCAGTTGTAGACTAACTTATTAAACTGTTTAAGCCCTACTGCAACACATGACATCCTTAGCTTAATTTCCAAAGGAAAAGAAACCTATGCTTGTCGTATTACCTGTCTGACAATCAACCATGCTATCTATTAAACTATGCAAGATATTGCCCAATTCCAACCAAATGCCACAAAATGCCAGAGGACTCAAAGTCTAACAAGACCACTGGTGGTTGGAGGAAGGAGTGGGTTTAACGCCTTTTTACTGAAGGGAAGTTTCAGCATGATCTCAACTGGTTTTGCTGGATTAGCTGCTGACCTACTCTCCAAAAGGTGCCCTAACATGCGCTGTCTCTTGCCCAGCTGGAATGAGAGTGGGACTGCTCTGAGGAAAACCAAGCAAAAGGAGGCCTGAAGGAGAAACGGGTTACATATTGCCACTGGAGAAGTAGGTTGCACATCTACAATCCATCCACAGGCACCCAGAATTTATTAGCTCTCTTACGGAACAAATTACAATTGACAGGACTAAGAACATCACTTAAAAGTTCCTGGTGAAGATCCAAAAGTGCATTATGACAGGCATATACACCATAATGCTTTGGCTAAGAAGAAAGGCAGGAGGAGGAATGGAGGAAACAAGATTAAGTTACTTGCTGGAATCACACAAGAGATCAGTGCTGACAGCCAAAATATGCTTCTTTTTCCAACTGGGGATCAACTACTAAGGGAAACTGTAACTCAAATGCTAGTATTATGTACCAACGGTGGTGATATGGAATTATGTTAGCTCATTTGTATAACATTTGTATACAACTTTACTGATTCTTTAATATATTATAATGATATAATATATATTATGTAAAACCTGCAGAATCCCCCTCTCAAATGTAAGAAACTTTTATGATGACCACCATCACATTCATTCCATATAACAAATTTAAGATACAAACCTCAGCTTTGTTAGCAGCTTCTGCAACCTCAGAACATAACTCTTAGGGCTGGCTATTTAACAGAAACTTCTGTAATCAAAGACATAAACAACATGGCAGTTCAAGATGAAGTCAAAATTGGATTTAAATTGGATTTCTAAACTGAATTACCCACCAGAGATATACCAGACTTACTGCTATGCTGTAAAATGTTTTAAAACTGCTTTCATGGCAGCATTTATTAACTTGAGGGAATGTTCCCATCCCATGACAACAAGTCTTTGTTTTAGAGGGTGTTCGTTTCAAAACATTTATTTCCATCTTACCCTCAAAAGTCAATTCATACAGATAATCAGAAATAATCAAAAGTTAAAATCTGAATCCTAATGAACAGAGCTTGCTACCACCACCTGCTACCAGACACTAACATTTTCAAAAGAAATGGTGAGTGAAGATCAAAAAGGTTAAATAGGGCAATAACAACAACAACAAAAGAGCTGCCTAACCTACAGAACATAATACCTATTAATTTTTAAGCTTACAATTGCATTTAGAGGAAAGTTACAGCAAGAAGTTATTGAGTTCCATGTTGTATTTAAGGGTATCAGTTAATAGCAACCTTTTTTTTGTGTTTTTTTTTTTTTTTGACACACAATGTGTAAAACGGCATTTTAAAAACTTACCTAGTAGACACGTGTAATTTCTAGACTAACTACAAGTATGACCGGTTCTGTAAATTTGGATGCTATTTTTTCCCCTAGTATTTCTGTCTGATGTTTGTTTGCTATTAAGCCCTTTATTATTTTTTTATACATTTTGATACTTTTACATAGACATAGGCCATGCTTCTAGCTCCTGACCGACCTGCAGTGCAATTTACTGTAGTGTGTACTGTACAAAGTTCTTTGGTATCCACAGGAACAGTTAGCAACTGATGTGAACTTCCTTCCCTAAAGAGCTTGTTTTGAATAACAAACTACTCCAGGGGGAAATACATTATCTCGTCTAATCAAATGTTCAAGTGAGGCTCATTTCATTCCAGGGCTTTACTATGTGTTGTGGAAATGTGTGTGACACTGACCTTTAATTAAATCTCAACCTAAAAGGAAGACGGTAAAGCTTAGCAGCCCAGACTGCACATACGACTTTAAAGCTACACTTAAATGGTTTAAAGAATTAATCAAAATCTCGTGGTTTTTAGTGAATGTGTTCTCTAAGATATTTGCTTTCACCTAATCTATATGAAAGAGTTTTTGCAAGTACAAGTAGTAATTTGGTCTTACTTTGTACCATCAGTTTTAAAATGCATATGTTAAGCATACCACCTGACATATAGTTTGTATTATCAACATGCTTCCTTTTATCCAAGCGTATTTATTCAGTACTTTTTATTAGCTAAGAATGTTCCACACCGAGAAATATGTACTTCAGACAGGAAACAAGTCAACAGGACTGTATCACATACATGCAGGACAAAAGTTCATTTTTCATGTCAGAGAGCTTGTGTCAGGTAAAAATATAACTTGGCCTCTCATGATGTGAGGTGGCATAAAGCAGAAACAGACAATTCATACTCAGAAGTCTTCTGCTGAGAAGACACCTCTGGGGGAGTCTGCTGCCCAGGTCCTTCCAGGAAAGGAAATGACAAGTCAAGGATAGGAAGGAAATGACAAGTCCAGGATAGGGAGGAAAGAGGAAACCAAGGGAGGTATTGGGTCCCCTTTGCCTCTATCATCCAACATCAGATGCTCCTAGACAGGAGAAGAAAGGATCTAGTACACCCAATGGAGAGTTGGGAAAGCAGAGAAGGAAAATCTGCTGATACTGTGAAATGCACTAATAAAAAAGGAAATACTCTGATAAATTATTCATATATGCAGTGCTTATGTGCATCTGTGAAAAAAAAAATTCTCTATAATTCCTGTGGTTAAACAGGAACAGATACTGAGATTTTTGCCACTTCTTTCACTTTATAATAACATCTCAAGCCCTGGTTCAATACTCAGATATTACTAAACTTCTACTGTATTGGTGAAATATTGTTTTTCTAATCAACACTTTACATATGCGCATAAGGTATAAATGTCTTGGTAAATCAGAATGTATCTATTATATCCCAAACAAACTGGTTGTGTTGCATCCCTTGAATATTCTCTGGTTGTAACATCAGGAGTCAGAAGTTCAAGGTAGATAAACTCTCCAATGCACCAAAGCTGTATCTTTAAAAATATCCACATTTAAAAAATATCATAAAAATTGTTCCTAATGATTCAGTTCTAAGTTCTAGTTGGCCACAGAAGTTAATTCTAACTGGCTGGCTTTAAATCACCTTTTCCGTCTACTGCAAAAATCTATGTGACAAAATCTGCTTAAATTAAACCTTCAATTTTCAGTTAAATGCAAATTCTTATTTTGGTACTTATTTTGAAGAATAAAGTGAAAGTACTGACTCCTATTTATATATCATTGTACCAATTTTGAACACAGTTTTGTATATTTGTATTTTAGATCATTTGTGTTTATAGACACAGACGGGGTAGCTTTATTCTAGACTAAAGATGCTTTGATTATTATTATTTTAGGGATTTTTTTTTTTTTTTTGCAGCAAACCTGGTTACAAATGTGCTCATGTCAATATTTTGCCTCACATAATAAAAAATAAAGTGAGCTTCCTTTCCCCGCGTCTCTTTACATGCTCAGGAAACGTCACTAGGACATTTTCCTTGTGATAACAGCATTCAGATTGTAGAGAAGCGAATATGGAAACTAAGGTGAAGAACGGCTGTAACACAATTTAAGACAAATTATGAATACTGTTAGATGCAGAAAAGCATTCAGCTTGCCTCAAAAGTACTTGCTATTCAAGCAATTAGCCAAGATGGAGTCTGCATTTTTGTACGATGGATATATTCTCTTTCCACTTTTTCAGGTTACATAAATCAAGGTTGAAACGCAAAAGAGGTTTTATTTCTTCCTCTCCTTTCTCCTCCATGAAAAAGTATATGAAATAATTTTATGCTTGAGCTAATACGGGCACAAATACTACAGGTTGTATTTTAACGTTTTCAGCAGGAGTTAAAAAGTTCAACTGAAAAGCTTCACTGGACTTTATTAAGACAAACCATTAGAGCATATCATACTTGCTCTTGATTCCTCTCCTAAATAACGCAATTTAGCTTAGCTAAACTCTGAATTGACCCTCAGGCTTATAAAATGTATATGTTAGACACAAGTGTGCCTCTCCTATAGCACCTCATAGCTCTTGAAACTTCAGGAGTTTCACTGCTGAGCATGTGTAAAATGGCCTTGCTCTTTTCGAACCTCCTATTGAAATCAACTTCCCCTCTAGCCAGCCATAGACTCCCTCATATGTTATCAGATAAGATGAGAAATGAGTTGATTATTCTTTTGTTGCAAAAACCTCTCCTAGCTTACAGAAAGAAAACCATCACGTGTTCTGGCAAGAAAGGCAAAGTGTTCTCTCCCCTTGCTATGGCGTAACTAGAAAAAATAAATAACGGCTGATAGCAGATCTATCACATAAGGCAAAACTTGACCTAAACAACAGCCATGATCGGTTTTTAATTTTAGTTAATAGATTTAAAATCAAACCAGTGTAGTGATGATTGGGGTAAGAAAGCAATCCCTCCTGGAAATGGCTTCTTAAAACTTAATTTAAGAAGGTTTCTACAAGGTTACACAAGAGGGTTTTCTAGCCCACTATCTTTTTTCCAACAGGAGATGCCCAACAAGAGATGGGCAAGGCCAGGACAAAAATATACAACAAAATCTGTCTCTCAACAGTCTTCCAAGACTTCTTCTCCAAATCTTGAGTCAAGCAGGGGTTCTACATGCTCAGGAGCTGTCAGCTAACTTCTGTTTTGTGAAGTCACCCCATCTCCCCCAAAGGCCACACAAACTTTATAAAATAGCTTAAATTCTACATACTGTCTCTGACATGGCATGCACTGAAACAGTGACCCATGCTCACTTCACATCTACAGGATGCTGGCTCATCCAATACCATGGGAACACGTAAACGGAATTTAAACATATACACCTATAGGTATTCTCTCCTGCCATGTCTTTTGTGGTCCAGTGACTGTTTATGGGATTTCTGCATATGTATCTAGCATGTGTTCAAGAAAGATAATTCAGTAATAGAGAGGAAGTAGCTTGCAGTTACAAAAAAAGCCAAGAGAGAAGAGTTTTGTTACGTGAGACTCAAACAGCTATGATGTCTTCTGTATACTGGAGTTGATTGCTTTCAAAATGCATCAGACTAAGCCTTAAAACTTCAATTAAGTTTAGGAGTAACTGCAGTGAATGTCGCTGCATTTACTTATCCAAAAGTGCAATGGTGAGCAAGACAGATCTGTTCTTATACCAATTAACCTCTGAAAGAAATGTTGGACTTCACATCAGAAAAAGTAAAACCAACACACTAATGGATTTCTTCTAACACACAGATTTCCAGTGGCTTTCATTCTGACCATAATCTGTGGCTGTAGATACAGAGGTTGAGGAAGTAAGCCTGCTTGTTTAGATAGCCCACTATCTAATGGCTTCCCATTATGTCCTATTGCTTGTTCCCATCTCTGTTTTCTTCTTCCCCATTTTGTGTCACCCATCCTCAGTTAAAACCACGGAAACAACCCACACTAAAAATAACCTCTCCCTCCACCTCATCTGGCCAAGGCAAATAGCTTTGCCAGGACACAGCTGATGGCACAGTGCAGGCATAAAAATGGGAAAGCAGAGTGGATAATGATGGGGGAGGGCTAGAGGAAGAGAAGGATGATGGCTTAGCCTTCAGCATTGCTGGAATGAAACTACATAGTAAGCAGTAATTAGAATGCATTCTCAGAGTAGTAATATGATTCAAAGACTGATAACTGGCTTAAAGTATAAAAACTGGGGAGAAAAAGAATTGATGTAGGGAGAAGAAAAAGGTATCATATATACATAAGCATCTCAAAAAAGTAAATGAACTTGAATGTCAGTCAGTGAGTAAAATGCCCTCAAATCCATCAGGTCCCAACAAGAACCCACTCTTAATAACACTGGAAAAACTTGCCCAGAAATACTATGCATTGACCCAACTCATCCAGCCTATAAGCATGGCAAACGAAGAGTGCTTGGAGAAAAGCAGCTCTCTTGTAGAAGCAAATGCTTGGAATTCCCTCAGTAGTCAAGTTGTCAGAGTCAAGATGTTTTTTGACTACATCCTCAAATTTCATAGAGCAGCCCTTTACTAACTGATTAATAAACATTCTGTTTTAAATTTCCCTCTTGGTGTCTGGAAGCATGCAAAGCTGTAAGTTCTTACAAAAAAAATAACCTTCTAATTATTTTTTTGTTTGCAAGGTTTTCTTTGTTGTTGTTTGTATTTTGTAAAGGGAAAAAGGAAAAGAAAACTTTGATTTACTGCATACTTTTTATCTCTGTGCTTCCCCCAGGATCCAAAACCCTAAAATTCAAGTATGATCACATCTATCATGCAAGCAAGGATCAGGAATCATATCAGTATGACATTTGGCTGGACTTATAAATGCACCACTCCTAATGATTACAGAACCAAAAAAGAAGATATGTCTTTCAATGTTGTCATCCTTTAAGTCAACAATATTCCAAGGTGCGTTTCAGCATTATTTCCCTCTAAATCCACTCCATCAGGAAAGTAATGACTACTTCTAATGGGAAAATTATGGGAATCATTTCTGCTCTCCAAAGAAAACTAATAAAATCTGATTCCCTATGATCTGTGTCCATAGTTCTTTTAAACTCTCACTAGCAAAATCACCAGCTTTGCCATAATTCTCTTCTCAAGCCCCTCTGAAGAAAGGAAATGCACAACACACATCTCCAAAAAGCCTGTAGACTACCTAGTGATGGCGTTTGCTACAGGACTCACACATGCACTTCCTTGCTGGGGAGCTGTTATCAACACTTTGAAGCTCACCTGCCATCGTTCATGTGGAGAACTTTCCCTCTAATGCCACAAACTTGAGAAACTTTTATTCCCCAAATCCCCTTTTCATTTCCACATGCTTGAGAGCTGACAGCTAACAATCTATGAACTGCATTTTTTTCATCCCACTGTTAGCCAGCAGATGTTCCAGTTCTTAAATAGATTAGAATCTTGTGCAGAAATAGAAGAAGTCTTATATTTAAATACACAAATTTTTGTCAGTGCACACATGTGAAAACAAAAACTCCTGCTTGCTGCTTTTAATTAAAAATACCTGAAGGCATGCTCTTTGCTCCTTTGAGCCTTTAGAGATAACAATGCTGACAGCATTACGTCCCCCAGCCATTTTTTTCCACTTTTAGGAAAGAAAACATTAGGCCCAATTAGATATGGATAAAATTCTTCATCAGAAGAACAGAATCATCTGCATCTTGCCAGGGTTTAGATTTAAAACAATCAATACATGGAAGCACAAGATAGTTTTACACACTCGGTATTACAGACTGCTACACTGTATGAATAGCACCCTGGAAGAATGTGCAATATTTAGAAGAAATAATCATATCCATTTAGGCAACAAGGCTATGACAATTCAGGTAGACCACTAATGAATTCTCTAGATTAATTTAAGATATAATTACAGAAGCTTTAGCTTTGGAAAAGAAATCCCCAGGGGTTTTCAGCCAATATGCTCATAGGACTTCAGCAAACAGAGCAGCAAATGTGAGAGACCAACTGATAGGATCTTGCATCTTTCAAAGTTTTCCAGATTTTCAGATGTTTTTGAGTATGAGTTGATTCATGTCACTGAAAATACAGGCTTAAATGCCTGTAGCTGGGCATTTGTATCTCTGTATTTGCAAGACTGTGATCCTTAAACTCACTGTTGTAGAATATCCCAAACATGTGGACTGCCATACAACACAGAAGAGAGGAATTCTCTCCTCAAGTTCATTTCCTCCCTCTGAAAAAGACAGGCAAGAATATGTAATTACATCTTTTGAAATACTAAAAATCATATTCAGTTCCCTTTCCCCTTCAACTTCGAGCACTCTCTTTCCCAGTAAACATACACAGTTTTCTTTGTCTCTTCTTACTCTTGGTGCTCTCCTCTGGACTCCATTTGTGTATTTTTTTAAGTTCAGTTCCAAAACTAGACACAATACCCTAGCTGAAGACTCAACAGTGCCAAACAGAATGGCATAATTACTGCATGTTGTTTTGCGCAACAGCCTTGTTAATGTATCCCAGAACGAGTTAACTCATTGCTTGAGGTCCATTACTATAACAAATTTTTCCTGCGCTACAAGCAGTTTTTTTGCATCCTTTATCCTCTTCCATTCCGTTCCCTAGAGACTCTTGTTTATTCCTGAGAGGCTGCTAGAAGGGGATGACTGGTTGGCCTGTTGGAGACAACCATGTTTGACAGACTTAAATGTGCATACTTAGTATTACTGAGATCCTACAGCAACTTGTTCTTAATTCTTTGTACTGTTAAAATAGCTGAAAAGTGAAACAGAGTGAAGTGTTCTCTTTGAAGTGTATGAGACACAACTGACAGAAAAAATATGATGAACAGAGGTAGAGGTTTAAAAATGAAAAGCCAATACAAAAAAATAACAGTAAAAAGATGCCTTCTTACTATTTTTACTCCTTTAATCATAATCTACGACTCTTTTTCCCACAAACCACAAGTGCTGAATCATGTAAGACCTAAACTGACATAAAAATAACAAAATTCTGCTACTTGCAGCATTTCCCCAGGGAGATAAAAAAGTTCAAAACATTTTCTCTTAGTGACATACACCATTAGGAACTGCCAGGGAAAAAAGATGGTATTGGTATTTTTAAACATTTTATTTCTCTAATGAGAAGGGTTCCAAACAATGGTCATCTTTTCTGCTAAATCAGGCAATCTGCAATGAACGATTAAGGAACAACTAGCAAATTTGAAAGCATAAATATCCTTTGTGGTACTGTAAATATTGCCTCTACAAAATCAGACTGAAAACTGATTTATCTTCCAGTTTAAGAACAAAAATAGTGTTCTGCTTCAGCACGGAAGAAAATATTAGTCATGGTAGATTATTTAAAAAATGCCTTTTCTTAAGGGATGCATGGCAGCATAGCAAATGAAAAGACATGTCATTACATGTGAAAGAGAGAAAAAATGAATGCAATGAAGCTTTGGAACAAGCTACTCAAAATGTATGACAGATCTGAAAATACCAGACCTGAAAATCAAGATAATTGTCATTAATAGCACACTTTGGAATCTGCTAATGTCAGTATAGAGACCTTCACGCATATTCCCTTACCCAAAACTGTGTCCAAGTTCCCTGAGAATGCTGAAATAATCTAGTCCAATTCTATCAAGATATCAACCCGGTGACAGAAAACAAGCGAAAAATGTTAGGAATTATTAGAAAAAGGCTGGAGAATGAAAACAGAACGCTACCGCATCTATCTGCAGTGTTACTACACCTTGAATACTGTGTGCCATTCTGGTCTCTCATTGCAAAGAAGGTCTAGTAAAACTAGAAGATACATGGAAGGGCAACAAGAATGAGCAAAGATATGGAATAAGCCCTTTGAGAGAACCAGGTAAATAAACTCTTTAAGTGGCAAGATAAATATTTGGAGGGATATATCTCATGAGAAGCGCAATGTAGAAAAGAAGAAATATTTCTAATGGACAAACCAGGGAAAATCAGCGGGTAGCAGGCTTAGGGGAGGAAAAAAAGAAAAATCAACCAAGTGGCACTTCCTCATACAATGCATATTTCAGCTGCAGAACTCACCGCCATAACTGAAAGTTCACATAAGCTTGAATGGAAAGAAAAAACAAACCCCCTCAAAAAAACCCTCAACCACCTCCTCCCCTCCCAAAAAAAAAAAAGAAAAAAAAAGAATTTGAGGAAGAAAAATCCACCAAAGTTATTAAATACAGAAATACCATTCCCAGTCAAAAAATACATCAGCTGTAAATCTGTGGTGTCTAGGACAATCAATATGGGAAACATAACCATGTGCTTGCCCCATTCTCATGTTTTTCTAGTTTCACTCTCAGCCATGCTCAGAGAAGAGATTTGTTCATTTGAAATGAACCTGTGATCTGAGTTGGTACAGTTTTCTTACCATTTTATTCAGCTGTGCAAATATATTTAAGGTATGTTATCTAAGACTGTGCATGAAACCTTTCCTTCTGCACAGAAAGTTATGCTGGTGCAGCCTACTGTTCAGCAAGCCTTTTAAAGATATTATTAATAAAAAAAACCACAATATGAAAATGAATCACAGTGATTATTGAAAAGACCTACTGTTCACAGCTTAATAGCATCCAGAGAACTGTCACTTATCTGAAAAAGATTTTGCTTATTTCAAGTTTTGTGCCAATCTCTAACCTACACAACTTCTCCCACCCCCAAGAAAATCCATAAAAGTGCTCAAAGACCTCCCAAATATAACAGGGAGAAACGATTCACTTGCTTTGTTTTTCAATTTGAAGTATTTTTGATTTCGATATTAATATCACTGCATAACCGGAAGCTCAGCTGCATGAATGTTGTGCTAGCAGTACATCAGCAGTTCATTTAGGTCTACATATATCCATATGTTTAAGCCTTCACAAGATTAGGCCCTAGCGAATATAGCTGTTTAGGATGCCTTTTGTATTTATGGAACATTATACTTCTTGCTAGGCTTTCATTCATCAGTGAGAAAAGCAAGAAAACCCTGCTCTGTAGAACTGAAGGTCAAGGACGAATTTTAATCCCCTATTTCTTCAAAATACAGTGAAAATCCTCTGCGGTTAGAATGTCTGGCTCTCAGAAACGTCAACAGCTGTCTTCCTCTACTGATGTGATTTTTAATCCATACAATTACTTTTTAATTGTGATTTCTGACTTATGTATTCCCTGATTAATTACTCTTTTGGTCTGTTATATACCCACGCTGCTATTAGCTAGCATGTTTAGTTTGCTGTTCTTAAAATCCAGAGAAAAAATCAACAGATAACAACAATGATCATAAATGGTAATTCTAGGGGTGGAAAAATACAAACTCTACTGTCCAATTAGAAGTATCTTATCCTAAATAAGCAAGTCTGGTCCTTCCAAAGTGAACAGGCAACACTGACATCCTGAGAAGGAAGAAGCTCAAGATCAAGGACACCTGCTGTCAGAAAAGACATTCTCATTCAAACATGTCAGGCTACAGATCCTGCCATGAAGCCCCACTCTTCTGTGGTACCTGCTGGGAATCTGACAATTAACATCATGGTTTCAGCAGCAAGTGGATCTCTTCCTCTATCCAATGACAAAACAGAAGGGAACGCATATTCATTGCATAGTTTTTTTTCTTTATGCTGCTTCTCTATTTTTTTCTTTTTGCCTGGGGTTGGGAATTCCTCAAGACACATAGCCTGTATCAAAAGCACTCTGGAGCTGACTGACAACCAGGTCCTGCTGCTCTTTGTGGTCAGCAGTAGGTCTGCAGGTAAGGGGTAAGTAGTTCGTATAGAGGGAAGTGAGGATACACTTTCCCCATTTTATTTAAACATCCTCTGCTTTTTTTGTTTTCCTACCTGACAGTTCTTAATTTTGATATTATTTAGCTCCTATGAAAGAAAGTATGTGGGTGTATGTTAAGAAAAGAATGATGTGCACAGCTCTGTCACTTAACATCCTATGGAAGTGAGGGTGGACATGATCAAAAAGTGTTCACCAAATTAACAGATAAGAGGGCTTGCATATCTTTAGCCTATTTTATCTTGCAAAACATTTTGTAGTTCCAAAACAGTGGGATAATTATTTGTATTAAAATACGTTTAAGTCCTACTGACAGTAATAAGAAAATTCAAATGGAAAGAATTGGCAGAAATGTCAGAAAATGTTTACTTTTAAAAGCTTTAAAAGGCAAAGTTCATCTCTAACGTTGACATAACAGACAAAAATTCCAATATTCTTCTTGCCTAAGGATAAATATCCTTTCAAAACATCCAGCATAAGTTTTTAAAACAAATACTAGTAGATTGATTACAAGAGTGCACTTTAAACCAACCAAAATTAATCTACGGATTTAAAGCAAGAAACCATAATCTGCATGCTTCAAGCAATAGATGGGGCGCTTACAACCCAAGGTAGCTCTCTTCCAAGAAATTACTGCAAGAGTTTCCAAAGTAAAAGGTAATATAAACTTAAAACTGTGTTGTACAAATTACATTCTCCTTCTGACTTCTTTTGAAGAGTAGATCCTAGAACTTGAATCTCTTAAACTACAGAAAAGCAAATTATACTGAAGAGGTGGCAGAACAAAACCATAATAATTTTATGGAAACTGATAGCAGTTAACCGCAAATGTGCATTGTTCTTGCCATTCATCTGCTTCAGAGTCCTATTTATATTTACTATAAAGAGCTTTTTAGATACTCAGGGGGAAAAAAATTGTGCATAATACTTTCTGGCTTTCAAATTATTCACTTCACTGTATGCAAAGTATACATATAGTCTTCCATTTACACTGTTTAACTTGTTCTGTATTCCTCAGCTCAGGTTACTAACTTCTGCAAACAAAATATCCCATCTGTTGATGCAGACTACACTGGCATTAAAAAACAGAATCCACTGCTGACAATAAGTAGAAGCAATAGAAAAAAAGGTGATAGAAAGATGATAAAAAGGCGATAGAAGGTGATAGAAAAAAAATAAATGTTTAAGCTATCAATGCTCAATACTGTTTCAGAAACTGAAGCTAGAATCTCATCACGTGCTGAAGAAAGGGGACACAACCCTTTGCTATCGTGCAAATGAACGCTCACTTCTTTTAAACTCTAAATAATGACACTATTATTATTTGAGTAGGTTCTCCACTGGCATCAGTACAATATGCATACATATGATGATTTATCCCCTAATCTGTACATTTTTATCATAGCACAGAAGGAAAAAAAGGTCTCCCTGACTAGTAAACACATTACTTTTACAAAGCACTGAGAAATGGCAAAAGAAGTACATCAACCTGCTAACTTTGGCTTAAGAGATTAAAAGAATTAACTGACAATGAGGACAACTGTGAAACATACTCTGCTATGTTTATATTTTCTCTAGCTGTGATGGAAAATCTGCTGTTATGTAGTTTATAAATAATGACAATTCATTAAATATTTCACTAGCCTTCCTCTGAAAACTGTCACTTGTAAAAGAATGAAATGTCATCGTCGGACTAACTGGACAGTGCGTCTTCATTAAAAGCGTAGCTACCCTTTGCATGTATTTACATTTGCTTTCATTATAATTAAGTTCGATTTACACATGAGGGAACAAACGAGCAAAGTTCTTGCAGACATTTTTAAGTGCATGTGAAGTCTTAATAAACCACATACTAATTTGTAGTTAAATCCTCTGGAGATTTCAATGCAGTCTAAGTGCTAAAAATCACAAGCATTGATTTCCCATTCTTTCTTGGAGGAAGACTAGGAATCAGGATCAGCTTGTTATTCTGGCCAGGGTACTACTATTCAGACATCAATCTAATGACCAATGTCATTTCTTCAGCTGGTTTTCTGAACATTACTGCCTGAGTTGAAGAAGGACTGTTGCCACCTGCACATCACAGAACTGCTTTCGGAAGATACCCCAGCAACAGCCATGAGTTGTGAAGAAATATAAAACAGCAGCTCCCCAGAGCAACCGTGGCTTAAAATCAATCAGTGTGCTTCACAGACCCGTGGCCAGTGCAATGATATTCATAGCACAGGCTTTAACCTACTGCTTCCGCTTCCCTTTAATTTAAAATTAGGGTATACAGTAAAAAATACCTGATGAACAAGAATATTCTAAAGCTCATAAATAACTCTAACACATTTTTGGTTCTGTGAGGAAAATCAGTCACTCCTACTTAAAATGATAATTCAAGTTATTAGTCTTCCTGTTGCCATCAAATCAAATACCCAAATTTAGATGTAAAATTATTTTTATCCTTGTAAAGTATAACAGAAGTATATGAAGTTTTCAGCTAAAACTGTACCAAAAAAAAAAAGACAGAATGTGACATCTAATATTATTTACAGTGGTTGACTGGATACTGGCTTGACTACTCCAACTAATTCATATTTGGAGGTACAAAAAGTAATATAAGTAAATGTCAACAATTCTGGAGACTACAGAAGTAATTTAAGTTTCACTTAGCAGTAATAATAATACCTTTCCAGTTTTACAGTGGAAGTCTCTGTGTTTTTGTGATGACAATAAATAAGGCAGGCTGGATAAAGCGTGAATACCACCCTACTATCTGGGAAATCAGATTCACAATATAAGATAGCAAACATTTAATTTGGTGTTACTACGATGATGTAGTATTGAGTGTAATACTGCACTTGAGTCATAACAAGCACTGTAAGACTTTCTCAGATCATTGTCTTTACAGCTGAAATTTGTTATTTTACATTGTAAGCTATGAAAAATACTTTCTAAAAAAGGCAAATAATGTGGGAAACATGTACTTTCCCTGTATAATTCAAAGCTGAATCTGTTCTTGAGATAGGAAGACCTAGAAACAAAGAAAGAACTTAATACCTGCTTTTTTAAAATTATTATGAAGAATACATCTTGTATTTCTGGATCTTTTGTGATTACACACAGGACTGTCCATTGCTCCCAATCTCAGTATTTCTACTGTTAACAGTTGGGGGCCTAAGTTGATCCCTGAGCTCCTTTCCTGGGACACAAATTTAATTATTTACTTATCATTGGCATAAACTTAACAGTTGTGGTTCAGTGGGTTTGGAACAAGGGGAGGAAGAAATATGCTGTTACACTTGTATTAAAAAGAGTTTTACTACTTTAAGAATTCCTTTATCCTAAAGCAAGCACCCCCAAACACAGATTGTATACTTTACCAAGAAATCCTGAGCCTCAGAGAAGAGCTGTACTTTACACAAACCACTCCAATTTTAAGTCCACTTGTGTTTTCAGTAAAATCAGAGTATTTATTAAAGAATTAAAATAAATGAATTAAAGAAAATTATGGTAGAATTTGATACTTCTACAGTTCCAGTATATATTATCAACTTGAGCAGCTTTGAGGTTTTGGGGTTTGTTGGCTTGCCTATTTTTTTTTTATTTTTCCTTTTCTTTTTTTCCACCCCAAAATTGCCCTATACTTGTTTGCAGCATGATCCCAGTTCTAGTTTTGTATTTCTGAAACTACATAATTAACATAATGACTAGTTATTTCCAAAAGCACTACTGGACTGACTGATCTATCAACAGCCAACTTCATGCTAAGAGAGAGTAGGAACAAGATAATACGTAACATTGAAATATATTCTTTGTCTCATATATAAAATGTTTACAATCTTTTATTTTAACATTGACTAATCAGAACATTAGGAACTTGGTTTGCTGAATTAATGAAAACCAGATATGCACTACATCTGCATGCAAACAAGTATTTCGTACGGAAGAAAAAGTGTCGCTGGGTGACACTTAACTGCTCTTAACATGAAAAGAGCTCAACTTGAGAATCTGCTGATAATTAATAGTCAGTGTACAGCATGAAAACAAGTGCTATCACAACAAAATAATTCCATCTGTTACCTACTCCCTACCTCTCCCTAATATCTGCTACTTTTCAGTATCAGTTTTCCTGATGATTTTAGCCTTTGTGTGAAGATTAAGGAGTTGCCTACAACTATATTAGCATATGCAGTATTTTCAGCTGTCCTCTGACAGTCTTCTTCATCAGATTTTCAAGTGTTGTTAATTCAGGGCAGTAATACTGCTGTTGGGCCTATATGATTTAATCATTATTTGGTCTTCCAGATCATTTCCGTATTTGTGAAAGTAAGAACAAATTAAGAAATGTCAGTCTATATCTTGGACCACAAAAGTACAAATAACTTTTGAAAATCAATTAGACTTTTAAAAAATAATGCTGACTTGACTCTGTAGTAACAATAAGTATTGATATCACAGCAATTATAAAAACTCGTGGCTGTTCATGCTACCCAAAATGGTAAACAAAGCCCTGAAATAAAAATCTAGATAGAAAGAAAAAAGCAAGTGAACCCATTGGAGTGGCAATATTCACAGTATTCTCTCTATTTTAGGGTATTTGCATGTACAACATTGCATATTTTCACACTCCTGAGAAACGTGGAAATATTGCAAGTTATTTGAAAATTGAAAAATGTAAGATGATGCTATTTTGTAAATCCTTTTGGGCTATATCAAGTACATATTACAGGGAAACTTAAGCAATCTGTGGTCAAATAGGCTATTAAAGTCACAGTATTAACTATGCAACCCAAGCAAGCTTAATCATATATGAACCGTATTTAGAGCAAGTTTTCCAGCCACTTCAAACATTGAGACGCACACTGAAAACCAGTGACCACCGGGCGTCAACACGAGCTTAATTTTGAATATCAGGTCTAATAAAAATTTGAAATATGTAATGAAAATCTATGTAACTGCAAATTCTGAGTATTTTTTTTCTTTCTTTCTAATGTTTTTACATTAGGAATGCAAAGTCTTGATTTCAAAAAAGAAAATGTGAACGAAAATTGAAGTAATCAATGTTCAAACTGTAACACCTAAAAACATAGAGCAAACTAGACCAGACCAAAGTAATTTCCCTGTCAATGCCCACATTAACATTTCACTTTGAAGAGCTTACCTGATTAAGTAGTTTTTAAGTAATTTTAAAATTATTTTTACAACTCATGTTCTAAAGTCAGCACAATGTTTTGTGAAGGTCCAACAAAAATTTATGAAGGTCCAAAATCTCTAAAACATTCTTAGCTAAGGAAAATGAAACTTTTGAAACCTCTCCCTGCTCCTTAAAACCTGCATGAAGTGTTTACATGTTCTCTGCTTAGTAAATGATTTCCGTCCACTGGTAACTGGTCTGCAGAGGCAAGCACATATAGCTTGATGGTAGCTAACTGACCACCTGTTACATATCTACACATAACTAATCAGCTAAGTTTGATTCAAGATATACATTATGAAAAGCAATTCAATTTGACTCCATTTTTGGGGAAGAGAAAAGGCAAAGGAATTATGCACCAAGCAGCTCGTTAGTGCCCACAAAATTCAAATACTTTATTAAAGACAACTGAACTTGAGTAAACACATACTTACATAATACAACACGTTTTTCCACAGCTACCAGCATAATATGCCCTTAATATGTTCACTCTGATTCACAGAGGACAAAATAAATTCCCATCAATAAGAGATTAAAAATGGCACAGGTCAATTCCTGTTAACTCCAGCAAATATCAATCAACACTTCGCCAAAAATAATAAAAAAGTCCTTTCTGACATAGCGTGCATGCTTCCAATTCAGTGTTAAAGTCCTTCTGCTGATTCCACCCTGGAACACAGAGCTAAGATAACACCTAACCTAGTCATTAGATAACAAATTTATTTTGATTCCTTTTATGACTTCAAGGAAGAAACTACAGTGGACACAACTTGTTCACAACTAATTTTGTAAAAACTCCTGCTTTAATTCTTAGGATTTATAGAATTAGATGGCAGCAGTCTTTTAATAAAAATAATGAAAAGCAACATAAAAATTATATAAATAAAAAAAAAAATCTTTGTTTTTGTTCTAGATCAACTAGATATATCATCAAGGCAGCAAAATTAAATAAAATTAAAAGAAAAAATTCTAAAAGCAAGTAAAGCTGTTAAAAGGGGACACTCCACAGACTCTTAAAGGCCTGTTAAAAGCTGTAGTGTAAAGAGAAACCATTTGTTTTAACATCTGTATGATTACTAAGATGTTCTGCTTACAGTTTGTGAAGCCGCATACAGTTTAAAATAACCCAGCCAAACAAACCCCCAAAATACATACTATGTCTAAATGTGAATCCTATCCTTATTCAAGTTCTTGGAACTTCAGTCATAAATTGCAATTAAAAGTATGATTTCATTTGCAGGAAACCAGTATTTTCAAATCCACTTATTTTAAAGGGCAATTTTCACAATTAAATGCATATTAGTTAATTTGCACGCAATTTAAGAATACCTATCCAAGCACACCCAATATGTCACAAACATCATAGAAACATAGAATCATACAACAGTTAGGGTTGGAAAAGACCTTAAGATCATCTAGCTATATCAGTGCCTCCTGAGTTTTGGTCATATGATGCCATCAGTGAAGTTTTTGTATTTCATCAGGCATCTCTCTTTAAAGACTCATGATATAGTACACATACTTTCCCACATTTTGCATGCAATGATGTATTTGAAATGCATCGATTTCAATGATAAAGACTGCATGGCTAAAACCCCCCAGAAACCCCCACATCTGTAATTCATATTGCAACACTAAGGGCTATGCCTCTTCCCTCATTGAAAGGGAGTGTAATCTTTATCATATTTTAGAATGTGCCAGAACTTACCCCAGAGGCAACACCTGAGCGCTGCCTACATCAGCATTTTTTCCTTTACAACTGTACAGATGATAGAACTGCAAGTTCTGAATGTCTACTGCTAAACACTGCACTGGTTTCCCTGGCTCAGAAGGCCTTATTCCATATATAAACTATTAATTAAAGAGAATCAGTAATGCTTAGCAAAGGAGTCATAACTGATTACTAGCCAAATATTTATTTTTGTATCTGTACTTATCCAAAAATAATAAATGGGTCAAAAGTTATTTGAGCTAGAAATGTAATTTTACTTTGATTTATCATTGACTTAAACTGGAGTAGAATCAAGCCCTGAAGCACAACAGCACTTCTTTTTTTCCAATCTCTGTTGCTCACACATCTTCTTGGAGAGAAACAACACTCTAAACCAACAAAAACTTCTTTTTGGGGAAAAAAACCACCAAACAAACAACAAAAAAAACCACGCAGATGATACATTTTACAAATATTAAACCTGTGAATTGAGCAGAGGAGAAAACAGGAGGGAAAAGAAGAAAGTGACACAGAAAATATATTTACTTGTAAACAAGCACTAGATTTTTCTTCTTTATTTTAAGCTTGTAACAGCTTTTTTTTTTTAACACTAGGTTGACACTATTTCGAATAATGTGATGGTATTTTCAGAAATTCTACTTAATTAAAAAAAGTGATTTTTTTTTAATTTTAAACCAAAATGGACTTTGAATCAAGATTTCAAATAAATTATTACTTATTTCATAGTCCACTGGGTCCCATTTCTTTCCCCTCCAAGAAAAAAAGGTTTTCCCTCTATAAAAGGTCAGCAAATCAAATCTGAATACATAAAGTCAGGTTCTGTGAAAAAAGAGAAATCCTGTAAACAATGAAATACAAATAAAAAATACCTACTAGCCCTATGAAAAGTCTACTTTAGTTTTCTTTTGTCCCAGAACCATAAATATATACTATAGAAAATTGCAAAGGCTGCATGCTACCATTTGTTTTGCCCTAAGATGTAAGAGTCAAAATTCAAGCAAAAAAAACCACATGTAAAATGAGCAACAAATGCCTCAGAACTGCGATACCTGCATAAGACAAATACTTCATGTCAAACTCACATTCCATTTCTAAAAAGAGTTTCTAATTTTTGCGAACTTAGATTCACCAATTGAGCAATTATGCAGTATGTGGGTGTACCTTGCAGTCGATTTCTTAACATCTGCATTCTGTGTTAAATTCTAACTGTACAAGATGTCTGATAATTTTTCTTTATCTTGAACCTTCAAAGTGGTAGCTTTACCAGAGGCAAAACCACACACCAGAGAATATGAGTCATATAATAAAGAAACAACTCTTTCCCCTCTTCCCCTTCTACCCTGAAGCTATAATAACCTAATGAAACTCTATTGTAAATGGCTTCTTTGGTAATATTGATAGCATGAACCACTTGCAATCAGTTAGCCAATGAATGAAGATTTTTCAGTCCTTGCTGGATCCATAACAAAATGCTCTCAGTATCATTTTCAGGCAAATTAAAAACTGTGCTACTGCAAAAAAGAAATTCCTTACAATATTCAGAATGTATATGCACTTGCTTTCATGTCATGCATTATATTTATATATATATATATATAAAATATTCTATGCCTGGTTCCTATAAATAATAACATAAAAAGGTAAAAATAATCAAACATATGACATCTATGCAAGTTAATCAGAAAGGGATCTCTCACTTGTCTCCAAAAGAGTAGCCTCTCCACAAAAATCCTTAATTTTCTCATGATTCCCCATCAAAAAATGTCAATATTTACATACAAGTATATCACTGCTCATGCCAGCTACAACAAATACACAAGGAAGCAAGCCACCTTACTTGACCACTATTTCCGTGAGTTTCCACTCTGAAGTGCAGTAAGTATGGAAAACAACACAGGGGCTATTCTGCCCTTCTATTTCCTTTTATACCATTAGCTATATGTAGACTGCAACTTCTCAGACTGACATCCTGC
This sequence comes from Forpus xanthops, assembly GCA_032466535.1. Taxonomy (NCBI): domain Eukaryota; kingdom Metazoa; phylum Chordata; class Aves; order Psittaciformes; family Psittacidae; genus Forpus; species Forpus xanthops. Next base: position 14,400 of record JASSUY010034948.1, on the reverse strand, counting down.
ATCTAATTCCACATAGGAAACCAGCTTTCAACAAAGTCCTATTTGACGTGCCAATATGGATAATTATATCAAAAAAGTTGAAGGCAAGAACTGAATGCAAAAGCAGCATTTACAAACAGCAGCAAATAAATCAGTAACAACAAAACCTTGCACCACTAAAACAGGTGCAACCACCACAGTCTTGTAAGAAAGTGAACCCAGTGCTAACACTGGCATAAGCTTTTCCCAAGACCGCCTTCCAAAAAGCAAACAAAAGAAATGTTTCAGTAAATCAAAGTGAAGCAACATGTCCCCCTTTGAAGCAGAATAAATCCAGTGGTTTCTGTTCTTACCTTTGTGTAGTCAAAGTCAGAAAGAGGAGCTATACTCTTGATGTAGTCCATTCGAAATTGGTTTTCTGGGTTGGCCAATGGAACTGGGGGTATTAAAGTGCTCATAGCTGAAACTATAGTCTGGAATTGGATAAAACAAAAACAAACACATTAATCTGGATAAGTCTAGGATACAGGATCAATAGAAGATAATCCAATCTGATCAGCAAAATGGGATTTCTCTCAGCACAATCCTGGAGAGCACAGTCCTTATCATTTCCAGTACAGCCAAGCATTTAGAACAGTATAAAGTGAGTTCTTACCACAATCGCATCTTTAACATTTTTCCGAATATCCAGTATTTTCTGTTTCTTTTCTCTGCATTAAAACAGAAATATTAACACTTTGATTTTTTTTCCAAAGCAGTTCAGACAGTTGCATTCAATTTTCTTTTTCACTGATCGCTTGTTTATCTGCCCTTCAATCATTGCAACATATTAAATGAAAAGAACAGCAAGAAAAAGATATCTTTCCCCTTATCCCTTTTCTTGCATAGTATGAAGAGCAATGCACACTCACCCCTGCTATTTTTTTTTAAATCAGACAATCATAGCCACATCTGCAAAGCCTCCCCTGATGGAATTGGAAGTCTTTCTTTCATTTCTACAGCATGCTGTAAACATGCTCTAAAATAACAACACGCACTTAAGGCCAACAGATATTTAAGATTAATGATATGGATAGACAATAATTTCTGGCAAAGAGTTCTTCTGAGAGAAAATGATGTAGCCTCAGAAAACAGAATGATTTCTAGCAAATGTGCAAAATTAGTTTCAGTTTTATGCTAACCTCAATACCGGAAAACAGCAGATACTGTTTTAGTCACCCTGAACGTGACCAGACATGTATTTTTGAATTATGGACAGATACAATATTTGGTTATTTGCTTCTATGTAAAAAGTAGTCGCCATGTTGTTGCTACACAGGGGCCTGTCAAGTGCTGCAGTAGCAACAGTGTAAAATACAGTAGAGGGGCCAGAAGGAGAAAATGCAAATATACAACAGCAGTAATTTCCTTATCCTCACCCCCTTCCTCACCCAGAACGCAGTGTCAAGCCACCAAAACACAGGGGATGAGAGAAGAAATCTCCTAGCCTACCGTGTGTCAACCTGTTTCCAATATTTAATGAAAAATAAATCACAAAGCATCAATAATTCTTACTCTGAATTAAATCCATTGACATGTAGGATTCGCATTTGTTTCACAATAGTGCTTTTTCCTGACTCACCAGCCCCTAAAAGAGAAGGAAGGAGAGGGAGAACATTGTGATACACAGTTAAGGCTGGGGGCTCAGGGTGGGTTTTGGCTGGTTTTTGGACGCGATAGCATCTCCCACCTCCGGCAGCGTTTCTGTGTGCCTGCATCCATGTGGCTCAGGCGCTGAGCTTCAATCTGTGGACGTCTCGCATAGCGCTCGATACAACAGCCTACATTTTTCATACCTAAGGCGCACACCACATCTCCCCTCTCCGCAGATACCCCTCTTCTCCTCTCCCCGTCCCCCACCTCAGTCCCCTTCCTCCTTACCCAGCAGGAGCAAGCGGTGGGTCGCTTTATAAGCCAGCCTCTCTTTCTGCAACTGCTTCTCTATTTTTTTGTTGGCTTCTCGCTGCGCTTTCTCATCGATACGCTGATCCTCCGTTTTGCTGTTGCCCAAACACCCCATAGCCGCCTTTTAGGATGGATGTCAAATCCTTGCCTTCACAGATTTAGTATTTACAAGGGGGAGGAAAGGGGAAGGGGGAAGGGGAGGGGTGGGAGGCAGAAGACAAGTCTTTATATCCGTGTGTCCCTGCGACGGTTTCTCTTCTCTTCTTCCCCCCCCGGGCTCGCTCACAGAAAATGGTCTCTAGCCGCTCTCCGAGCACCGTGGAGTTGATTTGCTCACTCCTCACAAGAGATGCGGAGGGCAGGCGGCGGAGGTGACCGTGCCCCGGCAGGGAGGGGGTGGAGGGGGAGAAATCTGTGCAAAAATGCCTAACATGCAACGAGAGGGAGAAAAAGGGCTCCTCCTGGAAACCAGCCGGGTGCCGCTCTCCTCTCTCCCTCCCCACCGCGCACACAATCCCTATATTTCTCTGTAAAGGTCTATTTTTGTCTTCCTAACTCAGCACTGCCTCTTTCTGCGAGACCAGGAAACAGCTCAGCTACAAGCCCTACGCGCAGGGAAGCCGAAGGAGAAAGGTAAAAGCCGGACGGATCTACCTGGATCCTGCGGGGCCGCGGACAGGCGGCGGGGCCCCTCTGTACCCCCTCCCTGCCCCAGGCACCCACCCCCGTCCCTGGCCGGGCAGCCCTCCCGCTGCCCCTGGGCCGTCCCGCACCGCGCCCCAGCCCCGCCGCACCCGCCAGCCTCGGCCCTTGCGCCCCGGCTGCGCTGCTGCCGCGAAAACCTGGATCTGGCATCGCCTTCGCGGGACCTGTGCGGCCTCCGGCATCAACCGCACCCCCCCCCCGACACCCCGGCCTGCTGGGGACGGGGAATGCGGAACGCGGCACCCCGAGGCAAGGGGTCCCGATCCTTCCCTACGTTCCTCGGCGGCACTGGAAGACCTGGCTGCTGGCAGAGCGAGGTTTGGCACTCCCGGGTCTGAAATCCCAGGCTGCTACAGGTGATGGCTGCCATATGGAGTGACCTCGGGGAGGATGCCAGTGCCACCGGTGTGGGAAAGCACCGAGGGTCTGCAGGGAGGGCATGCTGCCCGCAGCCAGGGGAGCATACGATGTACGCCTATGTAAAATGCATGCACAAGCACAAACACCATGTGGAATGCTAATAAACAGTGTCCCCTGCCACAAGTTGTCACAGCAGTACATAGGTGGGTTTTTCCTTTGACTAGTCCAACCTCTATCAGCTGAATGAGAAAATGACGCTGCCTCGATAACTCACAATTACATAGATGTTAATATCACTACCACAACAAAGCTCAACAACAAACTCTTTGTTCCTTCATTCACCTCCATTTTAGGTCCCAAAATGAAACATTAACTAGACAACATTACAGGTATTCCTTCTTGCTTCTAATCTCTCGCCTTGCAAACTGGCATCTCAGTGCAAAAGCAGCAGTACAGCATCTGGCTCTTCCTGAACTTCCACTGCATAGAAAGCACTTGTGCTACTCAAACGTGATACCTGATTTACTGAGGCACAACAGTGTTAGAAAAAAGGTGGACAGGACACCTCTGAAGTGCCAAAATATTTTCAGCCTTTATCTCCAAGTATTACTATTACCCCACACTTTCAAAGATGGGTTACTGAAAAATTACTCTTTTGCTAGCCACGTACGTGTGCAAAACCCTGGTTCTGACTAAAATCAAAGAGAGACTGCCATCAACTTAAATAAAACAACATATTTTTATCTAAAATGTCTTGATTTGCATGTGGCAAAAAGAAACTAATTTTTATAAGCAGAAGGATTTTGGGTTTTTTTTTCAATTGCTCTCTCAGGTAAGAAAGTGCTGGACTGGGGAAGAGGAACTAGTACTGTTAACTTTGAGTGCACACCATAGGATGGTGAGAAGAAACAGGTAGTGCACCACCTGTGGCTGCATATGTGAGGTTTTCAGGAGACTACTGTTTCCATGTGTCAGATACATATTTTTACGGTACTGCTTGATACAGACTCTGGAAATTGTTTTAGCTTTCTTATTACATAGGTGAGGGGAGAGAGGGCAGACCAACTATAGACAAAATTTTACAGGATTGGTCATAGAAACACAGAATGGTTTTAGTTGGAAGGAACCTTAAAGATCACCTAGTTCTAACTCCCTGACATAGGCAGGGACACTTCCACTAGACCAGGTTGCTCAAAGCCCTATCTGACCTGGCTCTGTCAGGCCAAAATACACATTTTCAAGTGTCACCAAATTGCACTGTTCAGGACAGACATTCTCCTGTCAGCAGGGGCAAAACCCGCAATAGATACAGGTAAGTTTAGAAGCACAATTCAGGGTGTTTTGGGAGGCTGTCAAACATAGGATACAAAATGAATGCCTTTCGTGAAGAGCAGGCACGTCTGCTCTCTGCTACAGCCCTACGAGGGCTCAAAACTCAACAGGCTTGGCTAGAAATCACTAACTGGCTCTGGCTTTTCATAGTCCTTCACTGTCATAAACTGTAACTTATGATGCACAAGATGTGCATAGCCATATTTATTTCCTGTGTAAATACCTCAGTTTGGGACCTAGATCTCAAATCTGGCTAGTGTCATTTGGTCCAAGAAGCTGACTCTGCCTTGTTTCTTCCACTCTCCTCAGCAGTTTCTTCCTGCATGTACTAACATTGGGATTTGGTGCAGATTTGTTTCCAGCTCTGAAAAGGCCCAGTGCCAATAAATAGGATTTGACAAGATCCTGGTATATCCTGCTTTTACCTTTCTCCAAAAGAGGGAAAGTGTTTCTCATTTCCTCTCTCCCCTGTGAAAAACCCCATGACCCTTCTGGGTCTCTTCCTCCTGAGAAAAGATCACACAGTTCAAGAATGACATGCGCAAGCAACCTGTGCCCACAAAGAACTTTTGGCTGTAATTGTATTTCCAACCCTCCCTTTGCTTTTCCCAAATACAGCAATTATCCTGACACATTTGAAACTGTGAAATCCTGGAAGCAATAAGCACTAGAGAACTCTCACCCCTTTGGACACAGCAATAGTTGTTTTTCTTTTCCAGGGAGAAATCACAGCTATCACGTATGTCTTCTCTGCATGCAGATCAATGAAAACTGTGAGCATAATCCAAATACCTGCCTCTATAAAATGCTGCTTTACCAAACCAACTTCTGGTACAAATCACATATGTGAATAAAAACAAAACCCCAGGCAAGAGAAAGGAGATTCTTCCTGCTCTTCCCCTTTCTTCCCAGACATCCAACACGGCATCCTCCTCAAGTTACTGGTCCTGAAAATGAGGTATTTCACATTGCTCCTGCCCTATCAGATTAAGCAACATATGTATACATACATACATTTACATATGCACATGTATAAATAAATATATATAAATACACACTGTGTGCACAAATAAGATTATTTTGCTTCATGCTCAAACTTGGTGTCCCACTGTGAAAGCAGGCAATAAAGCATAAGCCCTCCTGGAGGGAAATCAGAGCCACCTTTATTTCCTGTTTTCCTTTGTGAGTTCCCACCTCAGGTTGCATTGTTTATGAGCTTCAGGTTGAATTTTGAGGACCCCAGGATACTTCCTTTAAGGCCACATCTGCATTTCTGAATAGAAGAGAACTGACCACCAGCTGAAGTGAAGTTTAAGGGCACAGCCATACTTGGGTTGCCATCCTTGCCACAAAGTCACAGTCTTGTTTAACATGCTCATTCTGTTTGGGCTAAAGAGGCACAAAATCTCAGCCAGCATTAATGAGGATTTCCTACAGATACAGCTCAAGAGATCTGGTTGCTCCTTGTCCCTCTAATCCAGAGGAGGACTCATACAGAGCTTTTTCTCGCAAACATTAGGTAGAGGTGGAGAAAATTTCTCTAGGGAAACGCTGCAGATTCTTTGCAGGCTATCTTCCCTTTACACAGCCTCTATTATGGTTCTGGTTCTGCTTCTCAAAGAGCAAATGGAACGACTGATGTAAACAAAAGCTTAGGGGGGAGTTAAGCAACTGGAAGAGATTCTTCCTGCTTCCCACTCTTCCTGCCTCAGCTTTCACTGAGGTCTCTGAACTCTCTGCTGTCACCATCCCCAAGTACCAGCACTGGACTAGGTGTGTAACATTATGACAGCCTGACCTGCTTCTCCTCACTGATGTCTCTTTTTCATGTAGCCCACTGCTGCACATCAGGATATGCAAAGCACTAGTTCCTGTGTTTTTAACTCCACCTCATCTTCAAATCATGGTCTGAAAATAGAAGAATGGGTTGGTATTTGTATAGGTATTCAAGAAAAAAGAATTCTTTCTTTCTGGTAATATATTCTTAGAAAGGCTCTTCTGCAGATGTCACCTGCAGATGTCTGTTCTGACTTCTCTGCAGATGTCAAACATTGAACACAAAAGTATACACCCCTCCTGGAAGACCACATTTGGATTTTTATAAGATACATGAACCAGGAACCAAAAAAAAAAAAAACCCAAAACAAAACCCCTCTGACTGTATTAGAAATGCTTAATTTGACTCAGGGTCTAGAAAATACACAGCACATACTTTGTAGAAAAGTATCATGCTAAAGAAAAATGTCACCTTTATCTTTTTGTTTAAAGCCATGACCTCAAAAAAGTCATTAAAAGAATTTAACGAGAAGCTCTTCTGTTTTAAGAAGCAGGATGGGAGAGATGCCAGAGAAGGTGAGGTATACATTCCCACAGTGACTGTGGACCTGAGCCTGAACTGACTTCACATTTGTGGATTAAGGACAAACTCACTGATGTAGGAGAGTGTCAGGCAGCGCTGAGGGGCATGGCAATGCTCTGAGTAGTTCCCCAGCTCCCTGACCCAGTTTGCTGTCCCCATTCCCATGCCAAACTCCTTTACTTGGCAGCTGCCACCATGTAACTCACCTGACAAACCAACTTACCTTTTGTTCTTCCACAACCCACCCTATCTCTGTGAAGTACAGGCAAGTAGCAAAAGAAAGAAAGCAGATGAAGTGATGTGGTAAAAGACTATAGACTAAAAGTAATAGGGTCTAAAAAAAAAAAAAAAAAAAAAAAAAAAAAAAGCTTTGCGGAGAAATGCTGCAAGCAGCAGTCCACAGAAATTACAACAGACTTTTGCCCTGAGAAAGCATTTGTGAAGGGAGGATTAGCTCCAAGAAGGCAGATGGATACTGGGAAGCCTATGTGGAAAAGTATCAGGTGAAAAGCAGATTTGCAGTATGATTGTGTTAAAAAAAGAGGACAATCCTCTTTGAGTCAAGCCAGCTATTCCTTATCCAAGCTAGTTGTTCTTCACCTATGTTCTGCAAGAAAGCAGGGGGAAAGGCGAGTCTGCTCTGGCCAGCCTCATTAACTCATGGTTTCCATTTAGATCTTTATTGCAAGATAATTCATGTGTTTATTACTTGTTTTTTTCTGACTAGAAATCCCTTTCTATGAAGGCAGACTCGCATGGCAGCACCGCACACATGTACATCTGGTAGATACCAGGGGCAGAAGCTGCTGACTGAAACTAACATAAATCCATCCAGGTTCTAATAATGTTTAAAAAAACTAAGTAACCTCCTGCAGTTTCAATACTGTTACACATTGCAATCTGACATATTACCATCTAACAGTGTTAAAGTGACATTGATGATTTTCCAATAAGCAAAAGGACAACTTCTTGTTTGGTGAATTTGCAAAACCCTGTTTTGCGGTAAGTTACATTGTTAGCAAAGCAGAAAGCACCTTTCTGGTAGTATCCCAATTTATAGGGAGTTTCACTTATCTGGGCAATCCAAGGAAACCCTCCCCCCACTGCTCTCTTGAACTGAATAAACAAAGTAATACATTCACATTTTAATGCAATGGAAAAATAGTTCTATTCAGTTGCTCAGGACAGTCTTTGAGATTAAATATATTTGAATAAAGCTAGGCAAAATATGCTGATATCCAGCCTAATTTAGAATTGAATTCATCAATAAATAAGTCAGCTAGAATTATAGATGGAGTTACTGCTTTTAAAAATAGGGAGGAGGAATCTATATAGGATACCTGTCCTGGATTCTCCGCAACATGCTAAGATCTTCCACAGCTGTAACAGCAAAGCCAAATCGTTTATCTTCAGCTTATAAAGGGTTTTGTATGTCATATAGAATTTTGCATTGAATTGTAAATGCTCAGGTCAACTATCACAATCTCCCTATTTGGACAGGAATGAAAAACTGTGGAAAAAGCAATTTGTGAGACATTGAACATATGTGAGATGTGCACATACTGACTTCACCTTTAACTCCGAGGCACACGCCTCAGCAAACACTCGCAGCCACAGCATGCGTGCCTCCACCCCTGTTCCTCAGACAACATTCTGCTGAGCTACAAACACATCTGATTTTGACTTATCATCCCTCTATCTTGATATAAATGTAGAGATACTCTTCAGTTTTATCACTGTTGTTTAACTCCTCTGCTTGAGAAATGAAGTCTTTGCTATTCCAGCAAATGGCTGGGATTTTTTTTTTTTTAAAAGGAGGTCTCTACATAGTTAAGTTACTGACACCCAAACTCAATATCATGCTCTATTTTTTTCTGAGTGCCTGCAGTTAATGGGCAATGGTGTCTCTCAACAGAAAAATGTTCACAAATAAACATACTCCTTGCATACAACTACCTTAACATGAATCGAGCAATCCTATAACTGCAGTTGGTGAGTGCACATTAATGCAATTCCAATATCCAGAAGCACTCTTAAGTTCATAGCAAGTAAAGTCTGTTTCCTAATCCTATTTAAAGACCCCAACATGCAAATACACACAAGAGCGATCAGTAAAAATTTGCTTCAGGAAATAATGCTGCTGAGACGTGCGTAGCCTCACACACTCTCACACTCTGTTTTATATCAATAACATTAATTGCAGAAATACAGCTTCTGCTTGACTGCATAAATTTGAACTAGAAAACACAGATAAACCATCAAAACCTATACAATAACCAACCACACAGTGTTTTTTTTTTTCCTCCTCATCCATCTTTTCTTAACCTATACACTGGCTTGTAAAAAAAATACTTACTGAGTCACTTTCTGCTTGGCCATTTGTGTTATAGATCTTAAAGTTTCCTATGGGCATTTTTGTGGTATATGTGTAAAAAGCAGATGACCCTTTGGATTAAGTAGCTATCATATTTTTGCTGTTAATTAAAGAGCCATGACTTCTTGACCCAAATGGTCCTTCCCAAAACCAGGTTTATGTTGCAAATAAACTTCTACACTTTCATAACATGAAATTATATATTTTTCTGAACACGCAAACCAGATAAAACTAAGGGGATAAATTACTCATATAGATGACTGTTTCATCTGCATACCTATGCGGGGGAGGGGAAAAACAATTGTAAAGGCAGTGTGACCATTTCCTAGGAAATAAGTCTACCTGCTGTATTTTTCTTTTAATTCTTTTATTCACTTAACTCTATTCCTGTCTAGTCTCAAAATTATGATGCTAACCTGACTGAACGCTTCTAACACGAGTTAATGAAATTCAATTCCATGTGATTTTACTGATCCTGTTTTCACTAAAAAGCAGGTGTTTTTTTTTTTTTTTCCAGCACCCACTGGACTGTTTGCATAACATGAGTTAGATTCTTTGGAGCAAAAATTTAATTTATCCAAAGGATCAAGAGTATGGATGAAATCTCACATGATCATTTCACTTTGGATGAAAGGTGATGAAAACTGTGTGTGCATGAAACAGAAGGGGGGAAAGATTAAAAAGTTCAGAGTACTTGCAGGCATTTTGGAAGATGTCACTTAAAAATAAGTTACTGAGGAATCTGTATTTTATCACACACTTTGGTAAAGAAAAACTTTGGTTTTAAAATAAAAATGCATAATGTGAGAAAGTTTCCTAAAAAGATTCAGCTAGATCAACAATGGTGTGTCATGTTTCTAGCCAATCTGCATAATTACAGGTACATTTGTTTAGGGTTTGGTTTGGTTTTTTTTTTTTACGGAGAACCATTCTAGCTTAATTCTTTGTAACATCCTTGAGATTTTAAATCTTAGCTAATGTCCAACTGCTGTAGTGCAATGCTAAGCGGAACTAACATGCGGTATCCGAGGTTAGCAATAGTACAAATACACAAGTGGTCTAACGCAGCAATCTTAGCTTATGCCAGCTGTTCAGACACTGCACTGTACATTTTAAAACACTGAGAGGGTTTTAAAAGAGCTTACAGCTGATCAGAGTATTTAACAACTTATACCACCACTCACTTAGCCAACCAATCTGCCTAACAATCCTAAAACATTTAAAGGCCTTTAAACCTACCCATATGCAAGCTCTTCCGGCTCAGGATCAGCTGTAACAATCTACCACCCACATCACTAAACACAATGACAAGATTGTGCTTCCATGTCTTTGTAGCCTATTCTTCTTAATATGCAAATGTTTGGGAACTGCATTTCTGATCCCAATGCCGCAGCACGAAAGCTACTGTTGTAAGAAAGGGCTTAACATGTCAGCAACACTGTCACCACAATTACTACCATTAATAAAGATATGATCATAATCTGCCAGTAAGGATCATTAGATACATTATGGCTATTGTATCCTTTTACATAGCTCTTTTACATGGACACTACCTGGGAAAACTTCATTTAAATAAAAATAACCACTATAAATTTTCATTGACAAATCTGTTCTTCACCTTTAGACAGCTTAGGATGCTGCTGGCTTATGTAGGGAAAACCAGCTGTTAATAGGTTAGCCCTCAAAAACACTCATCAGAAATACAAACCAGCATAACGCTGTACACAGAGAGCTTGGAAGAATACATAAAAGGTTGTTGTCTGAATATGTGAATGACTTAAATTAAGCTAGGTTAAAACTTCTCTGTGCCATTCAAATGCTTGTGGTCCATTCAACAACTTATTTATATTGGGTTTATCTGTGTTTCAAAATGCACAGCTGGCTATTCAGAAGTATTCAGGAATTACATTCAAAAAAGACACATAATACATAACAGAAGTTTTTTCTATGCCACCCATTGTTACATAATTTCATTGAGACTGCAAAAGCAAATGATAAAGAAATAGCAACTGCCCAAATTTGAGCTGCTTGTGCATCTCAGATGCTGTGCATCATAGAGTCCTCTCCTTTGAAAGCTTAATTTCTGCATATGTTTCACCTCAGAATGACCACAAAAACAAAACAAAGCAAAATGAAAGGAAAAAAAAAAAACAAACCCAAAACCAACCCAAACCCCCCAACAAATGGAGGCCCTGAACATATCAAATAAGGTATTCCTCATATAGGGAAAAGTACTAACATTATACTCATACGAATTCACGGAAGACATGATCAACACTGATCACCTCCATTCAAGAGAAATGATCACAAGCTGGCAGAGGTTCAGAGAAGAGGGATGAAGATGGCAAGAAAGGACAGCTGGTACCAGAGAAGGAGACTAGGAGTGGTGGGATTTATCAGATCAGGGATCCCTGTGATTGCCTATAATGGTCAAGTGAAGCGCACAGAATGCTGTGGCCTGCCTTGTCAACCTGGGCTGCAGGGGCAGCAGCTTTCTACCACAGCAAGCACAGGGCTGTTGGGGGCAATGTTTTATCTAGAACCATGGGTCAGGACCACTGGTTTTGCCTGAAAGAAATCAAGGGCATACCGTTGTTTTCCACAGAAGTACAAGAGAGCTTTCCAGCTTCCCTATGAGTAAAGAATTTTAATACAATCGTACTGTTTCACCTACTTTAATAGTTCTGTCTTAAGATGTAGTGAGCCACATGTAAATGAGACAGGAAAATCGGAGTTCTGAGCCACCAGAAGAGGCGGGCTCTGTAGGAGCATGACTGCAGAACACAACAGCGAATACCCAGACTGGTCCAGTACAGGGAGCAAACAACAACCCCAGGAGAAAGAGAGAACCTGAGCGTGGAGAGGTCCTTTTCCTTGTGCTTCCACTTCATCATGTCAAGCTGCTGTTATCTGCTGTGGAAGTCCTGTCCAGTGGCGGAAAAGGAGACAGAAGATGGCAGGCGTCCACACACCTTTCAGAGCCTGTTCCTTCTATTGTGTCAGCAAACAATAGCGCCTCTGTTAATCTGTGAATCTCCTCAGGCTCTCTTCATGCCTTTACCATACTGCTTCCCCAGCCCAAGTTACCTTCTCTGCTATTTACAGCTCTCTGAATGGTCAGATTATTTCGCTGTATGCACCGCAAGAAGGTAAGTAGAAAGGAGAAAAAGATGTCACTCTGTTAAGTGCCTAAATTTTCAAGTTTAACTTGGTTACTTTCCACATGTTGTCTCTAAAATTGTATGTGATTTATAGTATGAGCCAATGGCTGTCTTTTGTAAACCATAGGGAACACACAGCCAAAGAAAACAAAAACCTGATGCTGTGGCAAAATGCTTCCAGCACTGCCAAATTCTGTGTTTCCCTTCTTGTGGACTGTTAGCAATTTCAAATGTCAATGGAAATTTGAACGAGTATACAACTTACATGACATCATGTTGGAGTTTACATTTATGGCATGCTGTTCCCATGAACTTTCTGAATGTGCAGAAATCCTTCCTTTCTGTGCCTTCTTGAAATGTGCTAAATTAATAGGTTCCACTTCAAAAATCCAAAATATTGGCAGGCATAAAAATCCAGATGCCATATACTTATTATATAAGGGACATTTTCTGTCTGTTTTTGAATTTTACTATCAGATTTTAGGAACTATATCTTGGTTTGGTATTGAAATCACAATGACAGAATGTCATTCTTTACACAAAAATACTCCAGAAGTATTTGGAATACTTGTAAACTAAGTAAATCCATCCTACATTATCTATATATCACACCAAAATAATGACTTTTTAATTTTTTTTTTCAGCTTGCTCTATTCTAAATGCACACGATGATGTATTTCAATTTCTTTTTTTACTTGGCACATGAAAACCCTGATGCCAGATTTAAATATTACAAATTCCAAGCTAATGCTTGGAATCAGCTCACTTGAACTTTTTGGGGTTAATACAATATTATATTACAAGAAAAACCTCTGATATGGGCCACACAGAAAAACTGCTATAATCATGCACAGGAAACACATGATGTTATGTCCATTAAGGGTTAAAACTGTATGCATTATTTAAAACTGTATCATGAATAACAATTTTAACCAATTGCAGTGAGGACTGAATCTTGTAATGCAATAAATTAAATATGGGGTACAATGTATCTAAGACAGATATTTAAAATCTCAGAATTACAAAATTACATATTAGTATCTAATCAATTCCTCCCTTGAAATGCCTATTTCTCTTCACAGACAATAAATGGATTCAAGGTGAGTTAAGTAGGGACCTAATAATCAGTGCTCAGAAATCTCTGTGAAATGGAAATAAAGGTTACTAGCAGGAAATATAGCTGAGCAACTGCACTGCATGACAGCAAGCCAAAATCAGTGTATTCTCACTGATGTATTAATAATTTGGAAACTAAAGGCACAGTTAAGTCAAACTTGCTGGTCACCATCAATTGAAAGACCTTGTGAACATGATTTAGCACCTCTACTCATGATCAATCATTATTAGTGATATTAATGAACCCACTTCTTTCTTAAGAAAATAAGTTCATGTTAATACATTTTAATTATTTTCTTCAGTTAAAATGAATAGTTCTTTCAATATGGTGCTACTCAACTTGGGCAACAAGCCACCCAATGATCTCAGTGTCATGGGTGCACAACACTCAGGCGATGAGAAATTTCATATGGACAAATATCTTAGATGCTTAAATCTCATGAACCAGCCTCAACTCTAGTGACACTTCACAAAGGTGTAGGGAGCCACTGGAAGAAACATATTTCAACTGTAAACTACCCTGTATCGATTCACAACAGGGATTATGACATTATTTTTTTCGAACGCCAGCATCCTGACCTTTTACAGTGATATAATTCCCTCCCCCTCCAGATTCTACCACAACTACTAGTTGAATAAAATGCCTTGTGTTCACTGATGCTGATACATATGAAAATTACCATTTACCTATCAGCACACTCCAGTAAGCCTGCATTTCCCTTAAAATAAAAATGAAATGCAAGCAGCAGATAACTTCCTCCTTCTCCACGTAGAATTATGCAAAGAAAAACCTAAGGTAATAGGTATGTTGTTGGTTTGTTACTGACAACATGCACACACATATGAATTTTCTGTCTTTTGGTATGAAATGACCTCTTATGTTCCCTATACTCACAGGATTATTCTTTCTTTCTGTCAACTTCTTCCTCTCTCTCCCAAAAGAAAATCCCACCAATAATAAAAGTTTGCTGTCCATGTGCCTGTCCCATGTGTGAATGCACATTTCTCCATCTCATCAGTGGCATATTGTCGTGGTTTGAGGCCCCTCAAACAGTTATGTGCACCCCCCC
>JASSUY010034947.1:0-50714 GCA_032466535.1 Forpus xanthops | reverse complement strand
CCTTGGCCAGCCTGAACATTCTAAGCCATAACTATAAACACTGGTGTTATCAGCACTGTTCCCAAGCCAAAAATCAAACACAGTGCTGCACTAGCTACTACGAAAAAGAAAAAAACTTCTGCTGCTGCTGAACCCATGACAATATGGGGAAAAAAAAAAAAATAAGAGAAAAGGAAAAGGAAAAATCCTTAAAGGGAGAAACTTTGATGGTCTATTACTTAGAAACATCACTTTTTCCTGATCTAATACAGATTTTAAAAAATATTATTCAAAGCTACTCTCTTTGTATAAATGTAGCTGTTGGAAACAATGTTAACACTAATTTTCAAGAATTTCAAAAATAAAGCAGGGAAGTACACATTCCACATACCCTGATGACATTTCTTCAACCACAGATTTTTATCTGTACTGTCTTGATAAGCCAGGTACAGCCCCAGTGTAGCTTATGAAGGGCAGGAGCCCTTTTATTTCACTTAACCTGAAGTGAATCCTGATGGAAAATGTTTCAGACATAATAAGGCCATAAGCTTGCTCATGTCCACTTCAAAATTTGTTATTAATTTAAGGAATGTGTTTACACTTAACCAACCATTTATTTAAGAGAAAGAAACTAAACTGGACAGAAATAAAGTCATATCAACACAGCAGAACTGGACCTCAATCACTCTTATATGCGATACCTTTAAAACAAAAGCCCCCCGTTATCTGAACTAGTGACGCTGAGAATTTTTTTTCAAGCATACTCTTCTTAAGAGTAGAATGAAAGGCTATTTTGGAGGTTCAAGGGGTCAGAAAAATTGAAGCTGTTAAAGTTTAGACTAATGGGCAAAAAATACACATACACAGTTTTAAGATAAATCCTAAGTAATCACAGCATTCAAAAAACCACAACAGTAAATTAGGCTGCAACATCACATCTTTTATACTGTCAGAACGCACAACTATACACATTATTCCTGTCAGGAAAAATAAAGACAGATGGCTGCAGAAAAAGACTCCCTTCAGAACAACCGCAACCTATAAGTACCGATGAATCAAAATATTTACAATATTTATCACCCTATAAGGCTCATTCTCTACAATTAAAGCTCTTCTAAATTGCTGCAGCATATTGCTACAGAAATTTTGGCAGAACACATTCTCAATTTACATAATTGTTCAGTGTAGTCACCTAACATAGAGAAAAATCATACTTTCTCAAGTATTATTGATGTTCTGAAGCCTCCAATTTATTTTACTCAGAATTGTTTGTATATTTTGTGCTTTCTCATCACAGAGAAATCCCTGACTGCTGATATCCAAGTAAATATCTTCAAACTGGCACAAGTGTGAATGGAATTTGCATGGCATTCATTACTGGAATGTAATATTTTGAAATTACCCCTTTCATTTGTCAAGCCAAAAGAGAGACATATTTTGAAGAATTAGCAATGGACAGAGAACCACTGTACTGTCCCAGTTTCCATAGGGCAGTGCCTGCCGTTTGAGTTACTTAGATGTCCACTGGCACCACAGAGCACAAAAGATATTCTAATTCAGCTACATTGTGAGTGCGAAATTTCTTCCCAAGAAAGAAACACGGAAAGTCTGGTAAGGGACCTCGGTGTCAATTCTTAGCTAATGTCCAACCTTTTCCACTCTTGGCTAGGTTGTTCAGCAGTCAATAGCACCAAGTTCCTCCATGCACGCTGGATTCACAAAGACACAGACTCCCTGGGACACAGACTAGCACCTGCCCAGAACACACTGCAGCTTCTTCCTGGCCTACATTAGGTACTTCCCTTTCTATAAAGGTCAGGGAGATTCATATTCAGGGTGGTTGATCCACATGGGAATACCCAGAAAGAGAAGCTTCAAAGCTCTCCTGTCTCCCAGTTTTAACTACCAACACCATTGCTTCATTTTCTTCTCTTGAAACTACCCCTGGAGGTGCTTCTGGCCCACGGAATTTCTTCAAAGACTCAAATTCTCTCCTAAACACATTTATTCTCAAATTGAAAGTTCTAACTGTTCACCCAAAATTCAGTCAAAGGTAGATTCCACTCATAAGCTCACATTTAAACAAAATTTAAAAACTGTTTAAAAAGCATTGTGAAAATTAGCTGCCGTTTATTGATTTTCAGGAACCTAAATTTGACAGGAAAATTTTAAAAAATCCCTTTGAAATCAAGTTAGTAAAAGCCTGTAAAATTTAAGCATCCTATCTACAAGCATATACTCTTGCAAATGGATAAGCATATAGAACACCAAAAGCAACATCAGACCTCATTTTATCTCATAAGTGCTCAAAAGGCCACAAAAGCCAGAACACAAAGTGAAGACATAGAAATTACCATGTCAAGGACCCTATGTCTTTCACTAAGTATAACTGTCAGATAATTCAAGAAATTAAGGGGTTATACCATCTCAACCAGTTAATAGTTTTGTGGGGAATAAATAAATATAAAAAACAAAATAATGTTTCTTAAAACTGAATTATTTGTTAGGAAAACCTCTAACTTTCAGTCTTCTGGCACTGTTTCTCTATCTCCAAAGAAGTGAGATACTAAAATTTGAACATGAGATTCCCCTCCCTTGTCCCCACAATCAGTTCCGGAGTAATTGAAGTCCTCAGAGCACAGAACACACTGGCAAGTGTCATATAAAAGCCCTAGATGCATGAGAAATCTGAAAGATAATTTCTTTACACTGAAAAGAATTAAAATGAAACAACTAAGTGGTTACTGTAGGTGACCATAATTGCAGCGGATGATATTTATGGCTAATTTCTACTGATAACACTATCAACTGCTCTCACCCAACTGCTTAAATTAATTTCATTCGTCACTTAATCCAATTCACATTTCTAGTCCAATTTATAATCATCACTTCTCTACCCTAGCATGGCATTAAATTGCTGTCATTCTTGGCCATTATGTCAATCATATTCTAGTCAGCAGAGTCAATCAAAATTACCACAGCAGTGCCATCAATTTCATATTGAAAACATCCCTTTTTGCTGAGTTGTAAAAGTTGATCATCAGCGTCAGAAGCTACATTATATCAATTTCTGATTTTTCAGGCAGAAGCAAGTAATTCCAAAACAAAAACAGAGATAACAAAAAGCAGTATTTAATTTAATGAATGCTGCATTTTCTCTGGTCAAATCCTGCTTGCTTGACTTTGCAAGAAAAGGCCCACACAAGTCTAAATTTCCATCTGCTATCAATGCTTCAACAATACTTGTCCTTACTGTAACTGCAGATTTATTGCATCCCTTAATAGAAAGGGAAAGATCAGGGAGAAAAAAAAAATAAACCAAAACCACCTTTCCCGATGTTACTCAAATTTCTTTGTGTGCTCAAATTCAAATCCCAAGACAAGTTAACTTACATATTTAGCAATACACAGACTCTATAACAGCAGTTGCCACCTCAAACACAGCTTTTCACATCTTTATTTTTAGAATATCATGTTTTTCTAACAGTAAAGACAATGCTTAATTGTGTTCTGTGTTCATATGACATGCTGATCTATAAAGAGTTAAACAATATCCCAATTTCTGTATTAAAATTCTCTTTCTTGAAAGTGTTTGCTCTCAGAACTAAATGCAAGATATACCTGCAAATTTAACTGGACTGTTTTTAAACAAACCCTGAGGCAACTTCTTCCCCCTTTAAATATCATTACTGTTTTCCCCACATCTGTCAACTCAATAGCTACAGAAATGCACATATTCTCCATGCATGCTTATACAGAAAGTAACAGGGACTTTCATTTCTCACATGCACAATAAAACATAATAATTCTTTGAACACTGTAAGCATCTGAAGAACTTATACTTAAGAGGCATTCATGAAATGGTATGATTGCATTATTTTAGTGTCCTGCTAAAGCAAGAGCTTATTATTCCTTAACAGTTTCTCAGAGTAGCCATATCTAGCTTCATATTTCATACATAGTAACTGCAAAGTGCTTTAAAAATACCATCAAATTATTCACAATCTGAAAAGGAGACAAAAGATGAAAGGGCTTTTTTTTTTTTTTTTTTTTTTTTCCAGAATACTTTCAAAGTTAAATAAAAATTTCTTTCTAATAATTTGTAAGCTTAAGCAAAACAAAGAGATCTCACTGAGCAGCTACATACTGCTAGATTTTTAAGCATCTGTGGTAATAACATTATTCCTTTGGCATATCACTGGATTTCTGTAGGATCTAGTTAAATAGTAGACTTGGGTTTTGAGTAACAACTCTAAACAATTGTTGAAGACCCCTCAGAGGCCTTGCCCCTGCTAATCACTTCATGTAGCAGATCACAGAATGGATCCTTGGAACTGGTAAGGCTAAAGTAACTCTTTACCCTCAGCTCTGCACTTAACAGGATTGTGGCCTCTAGGTCTACAACTGGTATCTGCATGACTAAAGAAATGCTCTCATTAAGATTTACACGAATAAGACACCTTGCTTCTGATACATTTGTAAGATATCCTCCTACCCCTACAAAGCCAGACAAATTTATAATAAGCTTAAATATATATGTTCATACTATTTGCTAAGATCAACATTTGCAGTTTAACTTACTGTGCTAAGTTTTAAACTGTAGCTCTCATTCCTCCACATTTTACTGTGGTGTACAATGCCAAGTACACTGCTTCCCAGAGTTTGTGTAATGGTTATGTATATCAACTGTCAGTCGGACTCTGCCAGAGACCGTACAGACAAGCCGGATTTGCTCTGCAGGCTGAATTCACCCTCCATCCATGCCCAGAGTCTGGCAGCAACGAGCCAACTGCAACATGCAGCATCGCAGCAACCTCTGATTTATTTTTTGTAAAATTGCTCCAGATAGGGAAAATAGGAGATTTAGAGCCAAGAAACAAATCTTTCCCCAACCTAAGCTAAGCATTGAACCAGCTGAGCAGTACCTTTTAAATTCCCAGTGCTGCAGATTTAATCTTCCAGCAATCAAGATGCCTAGCTCCTTCCCAGCTGAGAGCTCTCCCATATTTAAACACCGGAAAGGACCAAAAGCTTATTTCTGTCCCCCAAACGAGTACCTTCAAGTCTGGATACACGAAGAGAATAGCTCGCATTAAGTAAGGAGCTGCATTTCATCGCCCTCTTCGAGGCAGCAGAGCCATGTTTTAGGAAGCCGCCACAAACCGAGCACCTGGAGCACGTCCCCACACAACCCCGGAGGGAGCGGGACTCACCGCGCCGCGAAGCCTCCCCTCCGGCTCCGGTTCGTCCTCCCCACCGCCGCCGGAGTTACACTGAGCGCAGGTCCGGCGGCACCGCTTGAGGCGAGCATCCGCCGTTACCGCGGGACACCACAACGGCCGGAGCTGCCTTTTGAACGGTCTCCCTGGCAACCAGGATACTCACCCCACCGCAACGTCCCCCCTCAGGCAGCAGTGCTGGGAGGCCGCAGCAGTCCCCCAACCTCGCCTCGCCACCCAGTTAGGTAACTGCGGCAGCTAAGCACCGCCTCAGGCTCACCTCGCGGCAGGTGCCGGGCCCGCGCACAGCAGTGGCACCGCCTGTTCGGCCCCGCTCCGACGGCAGCGGGAGAAGAAGCGCCCGCTCCGCAGAGCCGCGGTCCCGGTCGTGGGGCTCCGGTGCCTGAACAGGAGGAGCTTCCCCGCCCTGCTCCGCCCAGTGCGCAGTAGCGGCCCGGCCCGGCAGGGCCGCACCTGCCGGAGGGGCCGGGCCTGGGCCGCGGGATCGTGTCGGCGGTTCTTGGGCACTCCCGAGGCGCTGCAGGGCCGTCGGCTTTCGGAGAGCGTCGGCAGCACCACAGGCTTCCCTCCCTCCCGGGCCGCGGCCCTTTGGGAGAGGTGGAAAGAGAAGGCCCGACTAAGCCCCTGAAGTAGCAATAAGTTTGTAGGCAGAGCACCTGAGAGGCGGGATCGCCACAGGGACAGGCGAGTTGTCAGCAGCGGGGAGCTGCGAAGGAGGATTTTAGGACAAGAAAGGCTGGAACGGGAGAGGTCTCCTGAAGGGCATGCCCGCTGCAGGGTCAGGGCCTGAGCGCTACATCCCAGCTTATTAAAGCATCAGTGCTTTATTATCCTATTAAGGATTTTGATGCGGCTTTTTAAAAACCTTACTGCCAGAGTGACATCTTTCTGAGATAAATCCTCTGCACATTGGCATGCTGCAGTCGTGTATTTTTACAGATGCTGCCTTTGCAGGGACAAGATACCCAGTTTTGTGATGAGGCTCAGTAACTGCTTTTCTTTCAACCTCATCTCATGGAACTGTGAGGCAGTAGAAGCTTGTCTTCCCCCACCGTCTAATTCGTCCTCTAATATGATTGTGGAGAACTGAAAATCTAGTGGTTAGTGAGCTACTCATATAATTAAGAAAGACTAGGCAGTGCATTAATATATAGGAGAACATACTATGTTGAGAATTGCACGGAGGAGCTCTAGTTTTGAGCAGAGTCTGCATCTTGCTACTGAATATTCTTGGGAGTCAGTTCTGGTTTTCTGATTTGTACAGTTAGTACAAAACCACCCCTTCCTATCAGGGCCAGTTAACTTGTGTCTGCACTGGAGGAGTCACAGACAATTGATTTGTGCAGGAGTGTTGTTACATTTTGGATGAATTTATTATAGGTACAGCAGTCACAATTTATGGCCAAACTTGCATTGGAAAGACCTGCACAGTTTAAGGGGAGCCCCAGTGGAGAATATGCTTGGGAAGAGGATTTGCTACCAGGTACAATACATTGTACTGAATATTAGGGTAACTTTAGAAATTAATACTGACTTTTTTTCCTTTCTTAATTCTCTTATGGAAATCTACATTGAAGAGCTTTTTGATCTTCCAAAACCTGTTCCCAGTGCTGGAGAAAGAATGCAGGTGTTTGATGATCCCATAAACAAATCAGGTGTAAATGTGAAAGACTTGGAAGAAATACACATCAAAAATGAAGCCTACCACGTCTTGAAAACAGGTGCAGGAAAAAGAATTACTGCAGCTGCTAACATGAATGCATATTCCAGTTGATCCTACTCTGCGTTTTCAGTTACCATCCATACGAAAGAAGCTAGAGCAGATGGACAAGGGCTTTCTAGAACTAAGAAGATAAACTTGGATGATCTTGCAGGAAGTGAAAACGCTTCAGTTTTGGGTGGTTGATAAAAGAGCTTGGGAAACTGGAAATACCAAGTAGTCTGTTCTGACTGGTGAAAGAGTTATTACTGCTCTTGTGGAAGGAGACACAGAGACTTTTAACAGAATCCTTCAAGACTCTCTCAGAGAACAACAAAGAGCATCAATAATTGCCACAGTTTCTCCCACATCTATAAATACTGAGGAAACAGTGAGTACACTGGCATATGTTCACAGAGCAAAGAACATAATGAAGCCTGAAGTTAACCAGCAGCTGCCAAAAGGAGCAATTATTAATGAAGATACTGAAGAGACTTAGCATCTAAAAGGAGACCTTGCTGCAGCACAAGAGTAAAATGGAACCTCTATTTTCATTGAAAAATCATGAAGCCTTCCAAGGAAAGCTGACAGTTTAGGAAGAACAAGCTGCAGAATATACTGACATAATCAGCACCCTACAAGAAGTGAAAACAGTTACTAAACCATTCACAGTTAATAAAAACGAACCTTAACAATGCAAACAGGTCTGCAAATCAAGGAGAAAGAACTGAAAGAAGCACAGACAGATTTGCAAGAAACCAAGGTTCCTCTAGCTAAGAAAGAATATGGTAATTCAGTTTTGGAAAACACCAAAGAAAACCTTCATGGCACAGATAGCCATTTATTGTTATTACAAAAGATGTATCTATATAAAACTGGATCATGAGAAGGCAGTTGATCAACACAATGCTCTTGTGCAAATACATTTGCAGGAGAAGTGAAGGGTCTGTTCAATAAAATACAAGTTTCAGCTAGAACAGTCTGAAGAAGCAGCAGGTGTTGACATCTTATGCATAATTCATAGGTGATCTCCTATCTACCAGTTGTTCAGTGGCTAAGGTATTTGAATTAGTTGTATCAGCATCTTTCGTCTATGTTAAAAAATTGTTGACCACTGCTTTCCTGTATGTCTGAAAAAAAAACATGATTGCCATTTGCTGATAAAGCTGAGCTGTTGAGGTTGACTGAGGATCATATATGTGGATTCGGAAGAGCATTAAATATATGTTAGCTATATGGTGGAAATTGTCCTGGAACTGAATTGCCAGTTTCAGAATAACAAAAAGAAATTTTCTGCTGTGGCTGATGAGATGGAGGGTCATAAAAAGAAATTAATGTCTTCTTAAGAGATCCACGTCTCACACCGAAAAAATACAGGAAGAAACAGCCAGTGATTTTGTCAGCTAAAAATATGGGAGAATTTAAGAGAAGTGGAAATGACAAAGTTTGTATATACAAGGAACGCAAATGTATTAGTGTCCTTGCTACAAAGCCAGCTGGATCTGTCAGCACAGGAGGTACAGAAGAAATTGGCTGGTGTACTGTCAAAAAATAGAAGTTTGAAGACCACCATCACTGCTCAGCAAGAAAATGTTTACCTGGAAACTATGGACCTAGTCAGCAGTAAAACTTCTGCTTCAAAACAAGTTTATTGCATCTCTGGATAATTTATTCCAAGAGTTCAAGGACATAATAGTGAAAACAAAAAGATGCTGGTGGAATCCATTGTCCTCAGCAACTTCGCAATCTGACAAATGTGTCTCAGGATACTGGTAAATGGAGAGAATTTGAAACTGCTCAGTCATCTTTATGGATCAGTAGTAGTCCTTCAGCAATGAGAAACAGCAGGCTCAGTTTTTACAATAGAAAACAGAAGACTTATGATTGAGATCAGTATTTTGTACTGGATATTTTGTTCTGCATTAAGCTGCAGTAGATATGGTTTGGAACTACCATATTTTATGAATAGTTTCTATAATAGGTTTTTTTTATACGCATATCAAGAATACAAACAGTCTCTTATGTTCAAAGATCCTTGACATACTGCTGGCATTAAATCAAAGTAATTAATGATTGTAAAAGCACTAGAAGTCACCTATGAGATCAAAAAACTGGTGGTCAATACTGACCTTAAAAAAAGAAAGAGTATGTCATGTTGCTGCCAGCCACGGTCAGGGTCTCCATATCTGTGCTCTCATTTAGAGGCCTGAGTGCTAAAAAAAGAATCTTCTTATCGATTTCCAATATGTGCTCACTACCTAAAAGCCAGTCAGTAAGAACTTTTTCAAGGAATGGAATTGTCCTATGGCTATTGGAGGCTGGGAGCTAGACAGCAAGCAATTTTCTGTAATGGGGAAATGCAATGTATTTATGTATTGTATACAACCTCTCTCAAGAACAATAGTGAATTGTGGCTTGCAGCAGTTACAAAGTGTGTGACTGTGAGAGAGACGTAAAAGCTATCCTTAAATACAGACTTGTCAGACTCTTACATGTATGTGTATATGTATGTAAAGCTTATGTTGCTACAAATATACTCCCTTAGATATTTTTTATAAGTCTGACTGCAGAGACTGGCATCAGTGTAATTTCTTTATCACAGCAACATATGGCAGTTTTCCCTGCTGCCAAAACATGGCCATGTTTCAGCCTCAGGGTACAGCTGGGCTGAACTTAAAACTGAGGCTGTTTTCAAACATAGATAGAGAATTTCATGTTAATCCTTCTGACACCATAAAGGAAAAGTAAATTCAGAATTCCTGTCACCAGAACCAGTATGAGCACAATACTGAATTGTGGTTCCAGCCACGCTAGGAAGTGTTTTTTCCTTGTAGTTTTTGGATAACATCTAAAATGATAACCATCCTATATCAGGATCATGTGTCACTCTCAGCTATGCACACTGAAAACTTACTCAGTTTAGATCTCAGTATGGATTTGCAAGATTCTGAAACTTATGGTGAGTTCCCCACATAACCACAAGTTTTAGTGACTGTGTATAATCAGTGATTCTGTAAACCTTCCGTTCTCAGAGACTCTACAACTCATCCATACATAATCCATCATTTCCTCTTACAGTGCTCTCCCTGATTTGCAAAGCTGAATGTAAACCTGCTGTACTGATGCATGTTATCTCGATCTTCTGAAAATTAGCCAGATAAATGCAGCCAAATCCTAGTTACATTTGAAAATACACCAAGCAGCACTCTTTTGATTAAAACCATAAAACCATCATACACTAAGTTCTGAGCATGTTCCAGATTACATGGCAAAACCACAAGCATCTAAAGCAAGCAAACAGTATAAAGGTCCAACATGAAAAAAGGAAGAAGAAATAATACCTGCCACCCCATTCTCTAAGCTTGCAACCGGAGCTAAAAAGAAAATCTGTAAGTGGCACAGGTTTTCTGCTTATTGGTGGAGCTGACAAACACCAACTGCATGACAGCACCTGCTTAAAAGAAGCCCAGCGGGCAGCAGGAAATTAAAACAGGTAAGGGAGTAACTATTCCCTTCTCAGTAGTAGATAGTAGTGTTTGCTGTAACATTGGAGTTGTCTAGGTTACTGCTTTGACCTGGTTCTTTCATTTGCAACAGGTTTAGTCAGATGATGTGACATTCCCTATAGGAGGAAGGAAGCTTCCTGATGGGTAGCAAAGTGCTTAAAGTCCTGTTTTGAACCTTTTAATGCTTTCTCTGCTACATGTGTTGTTCTGAATACAGCTCTGGACGCAGTCCTTAACAGTTACAGAAAGGAAGAGAGAAAGTGGAGGTTAGACAAGAAATTAACAAACAATTCTCTAAGCAACCTATATAGTACTTTTGTCAGGTACACTGGTGGCCAATGAAAGTTAACAGTATTTTATTCCTTCATCTCCCTTTTCTAGACCTCCACTATTTCCAAAGAGCAGTTAAACATGGCTCAGCCTAGGACTGCTTTAAACAAAATCATTCTCCACTTCTGCACTGTTGAAATCAAAATAGTCTGGCACATTAGATGTGACACATAGCTTTTATTTCGGTGAAGTAGGAGGTGTATTTCTAACATCAAGCAAGCATATTTCACTGCCAGTACTCTGAAAATGTAGTTGCTCCATTTAGCATGTGGCTGCTGCAAGAGGGGCTGGAGGCTCTGATGTGTGGGAAGCTCCATGACCAAATGAAAATGCATTATGGTATGGCTGGTGAAGGAAGAGCAGGGGTAGAGCCCCAGGGAAATTGGTCAGAAAGAGTTAGAGAGACCATGCACTCTTGCAGTGCTTTTTCCACTGTGGTGGATAAGCTTGTATATATAACGCTTTACTGAGGTTGGTGCAAGCCATGGCACCATCATGCTGCTAACGGAAGCTTAAGCCTCAGTGTAGAGCACTTTGCATGCCTTTGTTTTCAAAATCAGTGTTCGCAAGGAACCACAGCCTCTTCAGGTTACTCTTCCTTCAGCTTTTTCTTACATTCAGGTCCTTCCTACAATAGAAATTAGCACAGAGATAGTGAAGATCTGAAAGAATGACAAATTTTGCTGCACTTTTAATTCTGGAACAATAAGACAACCAATAATTTGCCTGATAAGAATAATAGGGAGGTGCTAGAAACTGAAGGAGAGATCATATAAATAACTTACAGCTTAGTAGACGTAGTAGCTTAGTCTGCCTGCAGAACCAACATACCTTCTATCATCTCTTCCACAATCAAAGCTGGCAGAGCTGACCATACTGTGCTGCCTTCAAAAGCATGGTGAGTACCATGAAGTTTTGTTATAGCCACTTGCTACTAGTTCCCTCTCATGAGGAAAGAAGCAGTAGCCACGCACAGGGCCTTACTGCAGGCAAACTCTGGAGCCTGAAACAGCATCCAAATGACCAGAAGATGAGTACCTAATTCAGCAGAAATTTTGCCACAGCCTAGAATGTTCATTAGGAACAAAACAACTATGCATACCAGCAATTTGTTCCTTGCAGTGTTTAAAATAATTGAATTTTAGTTCTTTAATCATAAAACCGTGCAAGTTAGAACAATATCTGAAGATGAGCAGAATAAAAAAAGCTAGCAAGTACACATTAGAAACACAGCAAGCGGCAAAAAATATGAACATGTGTAGCACATTGTTCTTAGTCTTCCTCAACCTAAGACTATTCACTTTCCAGGCACCACCACCTTGAGAATAGTTGATTCCATAACTGATCAAGGAGTTCCAGTCTTTCACCGCACAAAAGCACTTGCAGACATCAGTGACTGTAGGCTACCACACCCTGCTCTTACAGTGGGAATAGTTATGTACGTATATATTTGGAGCTGAACATCTGTAATTCAAGGATTTTTACCAAGTACACTAGCCCAGAGTACAATATATCTTTTTTCATCATTACAAAAAATAAAAAGCAAACGCACAACAACAAACCAAACCTTGAATGGAATATTTGATGGATTCACATGATTGGCAGTTAATATTTATCTGGAGTTCAGATTAAGTCTGTGGAGCTGACTTTGGACAAAGATACCTGTACGCATGGAATAAATATCTTTTTTAGGATTTATGACTAGATATGCCCTCTAAGACCATATTTGAAAGCCCTAAACGGCTTATTTCAGAAGGATCGGAGAATATGGAAATCCCAGTAGGTTGGCAAATAAAAGATGAATGACAACAGCATGATGGAGAACAGTCACTTAGATATAAGAAAGAGGAATCTGGCATTTCTGATGCATGTGCATACTAGAGGAAAGCAGTTTTAGTCCCCCAAATTAGGATATAAGAGATGGTTCAGTCTGTTTAATGTCAACATTTCATACCGTCAGTAAGAGGAAGATCCTTAGTACATCAGTTAGAAGTCCTCCTCTCTCCAATGACAGATTAGGAAATATAATATCCCTACCTTAGATAGCAAAGCCTTGAAAACCCTCATCCACTTTCTGGATTATGATGTACTTCAGGTTGACATATGTGCTATGCTGCTTACTCACCCCTTAAACAAGGCGTATCTGAAAACAAAATTGAATTAAATATTTTGTAGTTGAATGGTGGCTTTCAGGGTCAGAATTCTGGACTTACCTACCTTCCCCTTATGTCCTATTTAGGCCCCTAAATCCTTTGTTATAGACAGTTCTTGGTCTTTCACAGATGTATCTGCATTTGTCACCATGTAAAATATGTACAAAACTACCTTCATACCTCTAGGGTTCTGTAAAATTGAACACACAGAAATTGCAAGGACTGTACTAACACAGCAACCTAAGAATCTAAGAAGTAGAAAGGCAATATGGTTTTGAGTAACTCAAAGTAGAAAATTTAGCTTGTACTCTTGTGATTCTGCTTTTTAAGGTTCATGCCTTCATGTCACTAAAAAAGAATTGAAAATGGGACCTGGCTAGGATGCAGACAATCTGAGTCCTCATTTAAATTTAAATCCTTTGCTGACATAGATGTCTTGATTGGGATTGCAAAAAAAAAAAAAAAATAAAATAGAACACCAAAACAAAACCAAAACCAAACCAAAAAAACCCACCCCAATTACCCCAATTACAATAATTTAGCATGGCTGTTACAAGAAGATTGTAATTATACCTGAGGCAAGAAAGCTACTTTATCAGCACACTTCATTTTGCTGAGTACTGATAAATGGCAGGGATAGTATCAGAGCATACAGCTATGCCCTTATATCTTCAGCACTTTTTAGGCTAACCTGGCCAAACTTGAACTGAAACAGAGGAATGCTTGCAAAGGTTACTAACATCATCTGAATGTGGCTGCAGTATCAGCTGTGGGACAGTATATAACACTATAAAAAAAGGGGCAATAAAGATTTATACATCTTAATGTGGACTTCACATGCTAACTGACCTGTGTCAAGGAATGATCATTGACCTGTCTTATTTGCTGGTATATAAAACCAATTTATAATCTGCTTTTTATGTCTCAGATAGAAAGCTTTGATAAAAAAAAAAACCAACAACTGAACAGTTTTCTGCACAGGCAGTGAGTTGAGCTGGCTTAACTTGCAGGCAGAGGAGCCCTTCTTGCAAGAGGTTTGAGGGGGAGCTACTAGCAGAAGGATTCTCCTTTAGAGACAATGCACTGTTAGATTGCAGCCTTAAATTGCTCCTGCTAAGCACACAGAAAATACAGCAATTTCAGGATGATGGATTCCACTTTGGGAACCAGGCACATTGTGTGCATTTTCTGCTCAGAAACTCCTATCTGACTTTCTATATGACAGAAACGGTGCAACAGACACTGAAAGGCAGTCTGCATCTAACTTTCAAGAGATGTACTTCTGATCTATGAAAAGGTCTATATCCTACTTAAGGTTAGTAGGAGTGATAACCTACTTCCATCCCAGATACAGTAAAATACCTTTTTTCTTTTTAATCTGAAGCCACAGAAGTCATTGCTCAAATCCTTCATCAGAATGACAAGCCTGGAGTGGAAGTTGAACAATCTGGTCTGAAGCCAGGAGGGTTAGGAGGTATCTGCAGGAGAGCTCCATACATCTGAGACAAAAAACAGCAGGGAGCAAGACAGATTATGGAAGTTATTAAATTAAGCGTTTGGTTTATGACAGCAGGGACTACAGATGACAACAGACTCTCCTGTCCATAAAAGCAACAAAACCATATGACACTGTGGGTGTGTGGGTATGTGTGTGTGTATGCCTGAATGTTGTCTGGTAGGGGGCCTGAAATTTTGAACATGGAAACTATGTCTTGTTCTCTGCTGTGTTCAGAAAAAAAGGGGAGCTATGCATATTTCTTGAAAGGAACAAGACTAACATGAGAAAGATTCCTTCAGAAAAGTCATTATGGAAATGACCTGCAAAATCAAAAATGCTGGCTAAAACTAGAATTAAAACAAATACTGTTGGCATTCAACTGTCAGTATACAACAGCAATAAAGAAAATGCAAGTATGAACCTCTCTGGCAAACGCAAGTAATTCATTAATAAAATTCTAAGTTGTAAGAAATGTTAACATTTAAACCTTTCGGAGCTTAACTATTAGTAGGAAAAAGAACTTGCATAGTTTTTCATATTTTTCATGATAGCTTTTACTCATACATTAGCTTACCATATTTTGGTCTTTTACACTCTATTTTCAGTTACTACACTATGTTACAAAAGTAAAGGCACCTTATTAATTTGTGCTTCAAAAAGACAAACCATCTGAAAAAAAAAAAGTCATTTTAGCAAAAGGTGTGACTACTGTTTTAAAAAATGCAGTGTTACTTTCCACTCCATTTTCTAACCTGTGTTAGGAAATGACAGAAGAGCCCAAAATACATGTGAAGCAACAGAAAAAAACCTAGGCAATGGTCATCATCATTTATTCATTAAAAAGAGAAAAATATATTTAGGTTTTTTACTGGTATCCTCAACCGTCTGAACCATACAGATCATTTTGTGAGAATATCCATTCAGAGTATGCTGCAGCCTGCTAGTGGAGGTTAACTAATACACCATGTTTCAGCACTGGAAGAGAGAGAGAGAACAGGTTCTGAAATTGACATTCTTCTGTCTCCTGTCTGAACAGGTTGTAGCTCTGCTTATCTGCCCTGTGCCCAAGGATGGAGTATGGTACAGCCACAAGAGTGTAAGAAACAGAAGAAAACACCACATCATCATAGCAATTAACCATTACAAGATCATCCACATTTCCCGAACAGATTAAGGTATTAAAGAGCAAGTAACTTTTCATGCTCCCTCTGATGTCTGAAAAAAGGGTAAAAGCCTGCAGGATCAGCTTGCAGAAATCTTAAAATCTCAGTTCTTGATAGGGTGAGAGGTGAATTTCCCCATGCTGCAAGGAGAGATGCCCTGCAGAGAGCCTTTCTATAGTCTTGCAAGAGATTTTACACAAAGGTGAAGCTGGCCCATGTCACAAACTATTGGAAGAGTCTGGCAGTAGTTTTGGCAAGGGAAGCTGGGCTGCTGTAATTCAAAAGCCATCAGGTAGATAGTTCCTCTGGAGTAACTCATTGTATGCAATTATTTCAAGTCTTCATCATCCAGAGGCTGAGATTCCTGCTACATATAGGTACAGCAGAGAACCTCATCTCAAGACAGCTGTTAGATGTTGAGGTCTGATCCCACAGAAAAGTGCTCTGAGGGATTTTTATCAATAACTTACTGGGAACAGATTCTAGCAGTTTTGTGCACGTGAAATTTATCATCTGTTCTCATTGAACATTACAGCCTTCTGTACAGAATTCCTTAATCCATATTAAAAAAAAAAAAAACAACCAACCAAAGAAACAAACAAAACCCAACCATGAGACATCCTGAAAAACTGTTTATCAACCAAAGAAATCCTGACCATTTTAGTGTTAAGTTTCTAACAAAAAGTATGTTAATCTCTACAGAGTTCCTCAACTCATTCTTGAGAATGCTGGTTTTGTATTACATTATGTATGTAGGAATGTGTAGTAGCTTCATCTTGATCCCGAAGACATCTTACATAGATAAGGAACTCTGCCTTCAAGTCTCAGTCTCAGTAGGTTTTGGAATGCTGGAGCTTTGGAGATTATTTATGTCCTTATTGTACAATCTAAAAATGAAATTTCAGTGCCTAGAGGTAGTACTTTAAATATTTTGGGACCTCTTTAATGGTCTATTTTAGTAGCCCCCAGAGGAACTTGACACTGACATATTTAGTCACTGTATCTCCATATATAATTTGTAAACGCAATTGTTCAAAATGAATCTGTCCCCCACATGCTGCCCCCAGATTTTTGATGCTGTGGAAAGAAGAGACACAAAAAAAGGCCCTTTAACTTCAGTAACGATTTCTAGTTGAAATCTAATACTGGTAGTCACATACTGGTATCATTGAAACCTTTTCTTGTTTCTCTAATGCATTTTCTACCAACACAAAGAGAAAACGCTAAGAACTTCCTGACCTGTTATGTATAATTTCCATGGTCTGAGAGGTCAATGACAGAGCTGGGAATAGACCTTTCTTTGCCAAGACCACATTGTTACTAAGCCCTTTAGTAGCTGATGTGCCCTATACTAGAACAGTTGCTGTCTTTCCACAAAAAAAAAACCCATGCGAGTAACTTTCACTGAATATAATTTAGTGATTTCAAAGAGTAATTTTGTTTTTTAGCAAAAAAATATGGGGTGTTTGTCTCAACAATATATTATTCTGGTTTGCGTTGACTTTTTTTTAATGTACTTATAGTTGAAAGGAGTTGCATGTCCTTGGTTTTCACTTATTACTTCCACAGTAGCCCTTTATATGTGTAACATTAAGTCAGAAAAAAATAGATACAGGTAAAAAATGCAAACACAGTGTAAAGAAACATGTTGACCTAGTTTAAAAAAACATCATGGGAAGGACAGGATGTCCACAAACATTTTTCTCAGGCCCAAAGGGATGGTATTAATCTTGTGTGATTCTGGTATGTCATCAAAGGCAGCCTAACATGAGCTACCCCCCCTTTTCACCCAGTTTCTTGACTGCAGGCTCACCTCCTCCTCATTGCAGCCGGTACAGCCGTTTCTGTGACTGCTGGAGTGAAATGACCTGAGTGCAACGCGTAACCTCTTACAAACCACCCACCCAACCAACCTGGAAGTAATACCTCTTCAAGATATTCACACTTCTCCTCCCATGTTTCTGGTAGCTTTTTGTGGGACCAGTCAAACCATCAATAGTTGATACAGTTTAGAAAAGTTCCAGGACTCCTTTATTAAATCAGATCGGGTATCTGATGTTGTTTGCTCTGAAGAGTTCCTACACCCTTGCTCTGGCAACAGAGATGAACAGAAGCCAGGGTTACAGGACAGAATGGTAGTGTCAGTTCTCTCAAATAGTACTGCCAGTGAGAAAAGAGCATGAGGATCTGACCCATATGAGTAAAAATGAAGTAGAAAGGCACATGCAATTGCTATAATTAGTTAAGTTCAATACCAGGCTGCCTCATTCTCAAATATGCTTGCTCCTACTGTGTGTTTCCAAGTCAAAGTAACCTGCTAATTAAGATATAACAATCAGATAGGAAAATCCTGAAAGATGACGTCAGGTAATCCAAGCCACAGTTAATCCTGAGAATTTAAACGTAGTATCTTTGAAATTAATGTTGCCTGACAAGGGCTAATGACCTGTCTGGGCTGCTGCGCGAACCTGTAAACGTGAGCTTGCCAAATTCTCCATAAACTTCATCCATGTAAGGACAAATGCTCCTTTACATAAAGCACTGCAGCCACCTAGCCTTGAAAAGTTGCAAGTGTTCAGCAACACTCATCACAGCATGCAATTAAGCAAAAGCTTTCTGTGTATTTCTAAGTACTTGAGCAGCCACTAAAAGATGGACCACTTGAAGCCAGGAACACAGAAACAAACTGAATTAACTAACAGAACAACCAGAAATCACTGAAAGGCAGCAATAATCGAAATGTCCATCTTTCTCGAGGTTGTCTTTACAAAGTTGCAGGACAGTCATTTTTGCTTGGCTCATAATCAATTCTTGCTAATGCTGTGTTCTCTGGTTGTGCCTAACGCTGATGAGATAAGGAACAAATGGATCAATGCTCTCATTGTACTTACTGGGAAACCAGTAATCAGCACAGAGGACTCAATTCCCTGCATCCCAATTATACATGAATTTACTAGAGTATCCCTTTAGACTGACCTAAATTATGAACCAAGAGCAACAAAAATATGAGGAAAACAGTAACAGTGGTAGAAAATGCAGACAGCGTCAAATGTAAACCTATGCCACTGCTGTATAAGGGCACTTGTAATTTTCCTCCCAGACCATGAATCATATAGCAAACCTCACCTGCCTCCTCTCAAAAACTCTTAAGTTGCGCATTAAAAGACTCCTCTTATCTCACTGAGATTACCTGTCCATCTGGACTAATACCATGATTCCTGTTCCCCGGAATAATAAAACAGAGAAACCTTAGCAGAACCTCACAGCAAAACAAGTTAACCCCAGACATTCTATTCTACCTTCTCTAAAGGGAATTTTCAGTAGACTAATCAGACTTTTGATGCTAGCTGACTAGCAAAATAGATCTTTGATTTTCCATTCAGCTACAGAACTAGCAGAGAATAAAAAATGAAGAACACAAAACATAAAATCAGAACAGGGATGAAAAAGTGACACACAAAACTCAAAGAATGCTCAGAAATGTACTTTTTATTTTCCAGGTGCACAGTAGCTTTAGAAATTTCTCTCTTAGAGGTGTGAAAGGATTAAAAGGAGATCTAGTGTTGCAGCCCATGGCAGACGTGCATTCTGCAAGTACAGTATTTTTCTCTGAAATGTTTGATGCAGTCTGCTGTTGAGAACAAGATGCTGGTATAGATGAGCTCAGCTGGATAGTCTATGCTCTTCCCATGGCCTGCTTTCTTAAAGAGCTGCTTGAGAACAGATTTATTTCTTTTGGTATTTCTAAATTCCCTGGAAAAAAATCAAGCCCCCGAATTTCCTGGTTTGAGAAAAATGCATTCCATTTGTAACAGTGTGAAAGCTGAATACACGATTTTATGCTTTTATTCTTTTATTCTTTTTTTTTTTATAATCACACTTGCAGATACTTGATTGAAAAAGAAATCAAATATCAACAATCAAGAACTTTAATAACAATACGGTTACGTTGGTAGAATACCAAAATATTAAATAAATAAATGAATCCTTTTTTTATCATATATATATAATAAATAGTTCTTCAGCTCGCTGTAAGAAAGATTCCTAAGAATAAAAATCTTGTACCCCTGATGCTTTCTCAGACATAAAAAGAACAGCTTTGTGCTAGCCTCAGTGATAGGAAGTGACAGGCAGAACATGACATCACTCTTTATATTTAACTGGCTGCCTTCTGGTGAATTTATTTTGCTGTCAGTAAATATTACAGCAGTGTTAGTCACATTCAGGCTTTACAGAGACATAAGGCCTTTCCCGAGTCTGATCCCAGAAGCTGGCATTTCTTGGCTTTTGAAGGTAGGATCTTTATTACCAAATTGGGCACAGGGGCTTACATCAACAGACAGACAGTAAAGATAAGTCTCAGAGAAATGCTAAAGTTCACTTCAAAGATCTATAATCACCAAAGGCATTTGTGCGAATTTTACCATTACAGCTGCACCAGATAGGCTAACTACTTCAAGAAAAACATCAAAACCTGTCCTCAAGAACATACATTTACTCAGCAACTGACAACTGATATTTAACTGAACTTGGCCCAGTCACAGTCTAGCAGCACTTAAGAGCATCCATGTCCCTATTACCACCAAAGTAACTTTTCTTCTTAGCATCACTACATATGCAGTGCCTAAAATAAGACAGGGTCAGTAGGTTTATTACCAGAGAACACAGAAGTTATGTTTCTATCCTTCCCCTGCTGCCAGAGAAATTGCACCTCTGGCATCCCAGAAGAGGGCAGAGAACCGGCATGGATCATGCTTATGCTACCTTGTCCCTACTGCTTTTGTGTATCTAATTGGCTTCCTTCACCCACCAGTTTGCCTTGGCTTCTCTCTAAGGAAAACATTCACTATGCAGTATTCAAGCACACTGTAGCCTTAGTAATTATCACATCACCATTGTTATTGTTAAATAATGCTACTAATAGAAGACGGAGTTCTGAAAGCCCAAGTTTTGCATGCCCACAGTAATAAGCATGACTAGATGGATGCAAGGGCAGAAAATACGTGTTTTCTTTCTGAAAAAGAGCACAGCAAGAAACTGGGTCCTGTCTCTGTCCTTCACTATCACTCCCACTCCAGATCACATAATTCATGTAACTATTACCATGCATTAAAAGAATCTGCCATCAGCACATACACAACTTAAAAACGTAGAACATTTACTTACTGGCTAATAAGTAAACACAGACCAGCTGGAATTAATGAGCCACTAATAACCTCCTTTGATAAGACATCATCTGAAGCTTGGCTAACCCCAGAATCATGTGGAGGGTCCCTGGGTTTTACTGCTTTTTGTAACAGACTGAGTCCTTAGTGCTGCTTTTTCTCCTTAATCTCTGAGGAATTTCTGTCTTTGCATGCTTATGTATTTCCTTAAGCCGGTTCCATCTCAGCAATTTTACCTCCATCTACACCTTTACCCTTCTTGTCTTGCACAGCCCTAGACAAACTACTTTCCCACAGCTCTTTCCCAAAGTTTAACCATCTTTGCACAAGTCAGAAAGATGATTATTTGGTTGGGCTGAGAGGGGCTGCACCCTCACAACATTGCATAGCCCACAGATCCTGAACGGTACTGCGGTATTATCCAGATTTCCATGTGGAGCGTGTCTTCTAGGTGGTATGTGCTTGCAAAATTAACTTTCTGTCGCTTAACAAATCAGTGAAGTGCCTGTACGAAAATGCTATACGTGTTAGTGGCAGTAAGAGGCACAACACCCCCAACTTG
Organism: Forpus xanthops; assembly: GCA_032466535.1. Taxonomy (NCBI): domain Eukaryota; kingdom Metazoa; phylum Chordata; class Aves; order Psittaciformes; family Psittacidae; genus Forpus; species Forpus xanthops. Next base: position 29,419 of record JASSUY010034947.1, on the reverse strand, counting down.
CATATTACCCTTACCCCAGTACAAATTTAGACTTAAGAAGCTGCTGAGGTGCGTTATACTTACACACACGTGTACACCCCGGCCACCAGCCCAACCGCGGCTCTGCGCTGGCCCGGCTCCGCTCCCGCACCAACCCCCACCGACCATAACCCCACGGATAAACCAGGTGGCGACAGCTACGACATGACGTAACGGCCAGCTCCCACCAGCGTGGGGGGCACTCCTCGAGGACTCCCGTCAGCCGCGCGGGTACAAAGACACGGGCAGGAAACACGGCTGATCCCTCATCAGCTCCGTTCTACCGAGCACTTGTAGCGGCCTGCTCGCCTTCGCTACGGATCAGCAGGGCGCAGGCGCACCTTCTTCCGCCGCCACCAGGTCGCTGCGCATGCGCTGCTGTCCCGCGCAGGCGCGGGGTGGAGGTGCGGGTGGCGGCGATGGGCGGACGACTGGTCCGCGCGTTTCGCGCTTTCAACGTGGAGAGCCGGGCCCGCCGTGAGATCAGCAGGGAGAAGCCCAAACCCGCACCGCGGCACGCCACCTCCCGGCTGGACGAGCTGCCCGGTGCGTCCCGGCCTCGGGGGCTGCCGGCGGGGCAGGGGGGTAGCGGTGTGTGTGGGCCCAGCGCGGAAGGGGCAGAGCGGGTGCAGGGCCGAGAAGGAAAGCCGCGGCGTGTCCCGGTGCTTCGCGAGGCCGGTGACATTGAGACGGGGCGGCTGGGCGCGCGGGGCACGCTGGGAGCCGCAGCCGGCGGCGTTGGTTGCTGGGGCGGTTGCCAGGGGCGGGCTCCGGGGCAGAGTGTGCTCCGAGGAGGCCTCTCCTCAGCGCCGTGAGGTGTAGCTCTTGGCGCCGGCGTTGAGGGAGCCCCTTCCGGCGTGGGGGCCGTACCGGGCCGCTGGGAACGGTTAACCTGGCAGCCCTAACGCTGTGAAACGTGTGACTCAGAGCTGCCTTCTCTCTTCTGCTTTCCTTCCCCTCCCTACCCCCCTTTAGACCACCCCGGGATAAAAGAAGAAATTTACCGAAAGGACGATAGGCTCCTCAGCTTGTTAAAAGACGTCTATGTCCAGTCCAGAGATTCACCTGTGCAGGTGAGCATGACTCTGCAGGAGGCTTCCTAGCATCAGCTTTCTGGTTTTCAAATTCGGCAGCAGTTTCGTAGAGAGGGAAATGCTCTGTTACTGTTGAAAAGCTGCCTTTTTATAGATGTGGTCATAGAATGGTTAGGGATGGAAGGGACATTAAAGGTCATCTAGTTTCAGCTCCCTGCCATGGGCACAGACACCTCACATTAGCACAGGTTGCTCAAAGAGAAAAGTGACGTTTTCATTACTATAGATAAGTAATCTACTGATCTACTACATTGATCAGTAGGAGTGACTGTGTTTGACCCTGTGTCTTGAACATGCGACAGATTGTGATTGTACAAGTTTTTAAACGCTACACAATGTTCCTTTTTAACATGTTGCTGATCTTTGTTTCTCACCTGAAGTGCCACTTCTACTTCCCCTAAGACAGCAAGATCGTTGGCCAACCTTTTGCAAAGACACAGTAGTTTGCAAGACATCTTTCATAGAGTTTTTAGAAGAGATTGGGACTACTTTGGGAGCATGGATGGGGTAGAGGACAAAGACATTGGCATTTTAGTGGAGTCTTTAACTGCTGATGTTAATGTCATGCTGTGCAGAGGCTTTTCCTTATGCAGCTGAGGCAGTTCCATAGCTAAGGGTTTTTGTCTGCACGACCTTCTGGATTGTTTGGTGGTCAGTTTCCTCATTGCCAAAAGCCGCAGTCTTTGACTTGGGAGGCAAAGCATACCCCTTCCAGCATAATGCAGACTGGGGTGCAGTCTCCTCTTTTCCACCGTGTTACACTATGGCTTGTGCATTTTATCTGTTGCATTATTGGACCACTTTAGTTGCTTTATTCAGTAACAAGAGTTATATAATCATCCAGCAGTAATATTCCGAAGTCTAACTTGCCACTTTCATAGTCCCTTGTATTCAAGACTAAAAGTATTCAAAAATGCACAGAGATTTCTGCAGTATCTCCCTGAAGATTCCAGGCAGTCTCTATCCTTAATTTTCTTAATAGCATTAAGGACTCTAATCTTGAAGTGCTGAAGGTCGGATTTCAGTTTCTTTCAAAATTCATTTATATGCTGTCGAGAGAGAAAAAGCCAAAAGGGGAACAACCTTAGTGCTTGATTCTATGTCTACTCTGAGGCTGCTGCTATGTTAAGTCTTGCTCTTGTGGTGTGTCTGCTTGCAATTGTTAGGAAGAGTGTGATTAATGTGTCGGCATGGAGGCTGGTGGACAAACGTTCATCTAAAAACTCTCTGCCTTTCCTTAGGTTATTCCGATTACTTTTTGCATTATGTATTTGTGTTTACATACATATGTGTATATTTGATGCTAGGTTTGTCTGCAGAAAGTGGAAAAGCACCAACTCTTAAGTCCTGAAGTGGCAGATACCCAGGGACAGACATTTGAAAGATTGTTCATTATCTGGGGACAGTTCTAGCATAAAGTAAAAGAAGCAAATGGAGAACTGGCAGCATCATTAGACATCCTCTGTAGTTTAGAAACAGGCATGCAATTACAGATGCTGTAGCATCCACATCAGTTTTTTCAGCTTGTGAGTTAATACAGGGTGTCTGTGGATGGATCAGTGGCTGTGGACTCATCATTTTAAAAGAACTTTTTCTTAACTTTAAGAAAAGTTTTCATTCTCTCTTTTTTCCAGTCTCATTCCCTCATTAATTAATAAAAGACAATATGGAAAAGGCCTGTCTGTTTTGGAAATGACTTGAGAGGAAAGAATTCACATGTCTGAGCACTGTAGTAGTCATCGGAACTAAACTCCGTATGATGCTGCAGAATCATTTCTTTTTGTCCAGCAAAGCTTGTTCTCTAGACAGAGCAAAAGAAGGGATATCTTTTAGTTGCAAAACTAAAATCTGAAAAAGAAAGAAAGGGGAGAGGATTTCCAATGGTATCAGAAGAAGGATACCAATTTGTAGTATGATTTATTTTCCCCTTGCCATGAATCAGTACAAAATGTTAGGTTATCTGCATTTATGTTTGGCTACCAAAACCTATGGTCTGACTTGCATGAAGGGCTGCTAAGTCTGTACAACACTCAGTAGATGGTAGCTTTTTAGAAGCTAGGTGGGGATTGCTATCATATGTAGAATGGCTGTGGAAGAGCTGACAATTTCTGTGGCCAAGCATTATTTTTGGGCTTTAATGCTGTGAAAATATGGAAAGCTAATGGGAAATGCTGTATTTGGAAAATGGCTTGGCTGCTACAATAAGCATAGTAAATGAAACTGCTTTTAAGCTCTTTTTTTGTTTTCCTTCCCACAATTAGGTGAAAGATGGAGGTGGCAAACATCTTCCACAGAAACTGGAGGAAAAGAGACTTACAAAACTAGGCCACTTGGGAGATGCAGATGTTAAGAAAGTTTCCAAAGGCAAAATTTCCATTGTGGAGGCTCTGACACTTCTTAATAATCATAAACTTAATCCTCAAATATGGACTGCAGAGAAAATAGCAGTGGAATACAGTCTGGAACTGAAGGATGTCAACTCTCTTCTAGAATTCTTCATTCCTTTCACTGTGCAGGAATTTCCTAAAGAAACCAAGAAAGCTATAAAGTCAACATAAAATAATTACCAAAACTTTGTGTTATCTCACCTGTGTCTTAATTTTATTCTTGAGTATATTCAGCGTCTGAAAAGAGTTGGTAACATGTCATCCAGCAAGGCTGCTTCCTTATACCAGTGAAGATGCATTTAAATAATTCCATTCTATGTTGGATGGCTTCATTTAAATGCAGCAATTATAGGTACAATTTGTAAACCAGAATATAACTAATCAGTTGTATGAGAGCATGTCACACTGGTTATCCCATTTGTATGTTACAAGTTCAGTTAAAGTACACAAGTTCACTGAGAGCTTTACCTTAACAGATCACCTTTCTTAGCAGAGACTTCCTGGCCTTCAACTAAATCAGTGTTCTGAGTGTACTAGCTCTGTCTTTTCATGTTGGTGATCTTTCAAGGACTTGCTGTCAAGGTCTGTGTATACACAAAAAAACTGTATTTCTTTTGCATAAGAATGGAATAGTATTTACACTTTGTAAAGAAGGCTAACCACAAGATCATTTGGGAAAATGAGCTGTGTCATACTTAAAAAGATGACCACTTCTGGTGCTGGGACATTAATGGCTGATGTGTAGCTCCTTTTCCACTCTGTTCTGATATAGCTTAAATAGCTACACCTTTCCAGGTACTGTTTGTAAGTCAATGGATTTGTGAAGAGTGATGATCTTGTAGCATCTTGCATTAGTCCCTGGCACCTTTTGTATGAGAAGTAATTATCATAATTAATATGTAATTATGAAATGCAACTGAATCTACTAATTGGATCAACTAGTTGGTCTTGTGTAAGTGTCTGCCTGTCCTGTTACAATAGCCCATTTTCTCTGTGGAGGCCTTGCCTGACTTACCCAAACATGGGCTAGGTCAGGTCATGTCACGCACAGCAAGTTGCTCACATGCTACCAGGTTGAAGATGAACAGTATCCTTTCTACATGTTAGTAAAGGACAATGCAAAGTGTGAGGTGGTAGCAGGTTGTTACCGTATTGAGGAGGGGAGATAATCAGAACTGATACGCAAAAATGCATTATGGTTGCCTTCATACAAAAAAAAACAAACCCCAAATTTATGTAGCACTAACGTTCCTAGTGCCATCACCAAAGAAGTATTAAGAGTGTAGGAGTTAGTAGCAGGCATGGAATGTAACTTTCTTTTAAAGAGTTTTTCTGCCAGGTCTTAGATTTCAGAGTCTGGTAAGTATCAAGATGATCAGCTTGCTATTTCACAGCAAGATTCTACTTCTCTGTGAGAGGGAACAAGGTGTTTTTTGCTACAGTGTATTCAAGGTTTTGCTTGATTCATTCTGAAGTACATAATGGTGTATCTTGGAGCATGACACCTATAAGTGCATGTATGAAAATGTGGAATTGTTAGTCTTTGGTTGTATGGATTGGGGATAAGCCTGTCATTCTTCCTGTAATGTAATGGGGGCAGGGCTGTGCTCTGAAACTAATGCATCTGAGTTAACATGCCACAATAAGATTTTTTTAATTTTCACAAAATACTCTGCTTTATAGAATGTTGCATCAGAAATACCTTATTTTTTGAGTTCTGTGCATGCTAATGTAATATTTAAGGTAACATTCAGAAAACAGCTGTGGAATGCATTCGCTACAGGTTGTGTTATCATTAATGGAAATGTCATGATTTCCTTCTTTAAAAATGAATCTTCAATTATGTATTGGAATTGATTAAAAACCCACTACAATCAGCACCAGACAACAGCTTACCCATGCCCCTTGACTACAGTGGTATGTGTTTGGGCTTATTTTGTGTGCCTTTGTGACTTGTGGTGTGACTTGTCATTTCAGTACCCTGCTTCACACAGAAAGCCCAGGAGGCATTATGGCTTACTACTGCTTTGTTTACACCTGTTAGCAGCCATGTGCTTTGGAACATTTGGTGCTTATCATGTTAGGTGCTGCAGTCATATCTTCAGGACAAAATCCTTTCCCTGAGTGAGATGACTGTAAATCTATCCCCAGTTCCTCTGGAGCCAGGATCTCATCCTCAGAATATATTGATGATGGTGGAGAAGCAGGCAGGTCCCACAGCACAGAGGCGGGCCAGGAATCCATCTCCCTAGCAGCAGGTGAACTCAGATTCATATGCCTGTCACCTGCCCCACCTGCTGTGCAGCATCAGTCCTTCATTATGAAGGCATTGCTGATGGTATGGGATCATGTAAAATCTGAACCTTTATCCAAATCTGTAGTCCAAACTTTTAGCTGTCTATCTCTGCAGGTATTTTACTTGCCCAAAGCTCACAAGAAGATCCGGAAGAGTGGATCTTTGCTCTGGTGGGAAAGCCTGTCCCTGGTCAAACACTCTCAACACCGCCATCTTGTCCTGTGTAGGTGACTGGACACAGCCAGCCACAAGGTCCTTGTCAGCTGTGTGCATCAACTGTGTTCAAGTAAGTGTGTTTGAAGATAATGGCTGTCAGTCGTGGGTTCAGCAGCAGCAGTCATTTTTCTCCATAGTAGCTGGTGCAGTGCTGTGTTTTCAACTTTTGGCAAGGGAACAGCATTGATAACACCGATGTTTATAGTTACTACTTGGTAATGTTTTGGTCTGACCAAGGACTTTCTGAGTCTCATGCTCTGTCAGGGAGGAGGCGAAGCCAGGCGGAAGCAGAGGCAGGACACCTGACCCAAACTGATCAAAGAGGTGTTCCATATCACAGCATGTCATGCCCAGGATGTAAAAATGGAGGGCAGAGACCTGGAAGGGTGGGGGTGTGCTACTTGATTGGGCTGGGTATAGGTGGTGAGTGATTGTATTATTTTCCCTTGTATTTCTCTTATCATTATTATTATTATTGGTGGTAGCAGCAGTGATTTATATTGTACCTTAGTTACTAAACTGTTCTCATCTCAACCTGTGGGAGTTGCATTCTTTCGATTCTCCTTCCTATCCCTCCAGGAGCGGTGGGAAGAAAGAGAGGGAAGTGAGTGAGCGAACTGCTTGAGGGGCTTAAACCACGACACTGTCTTAGGGTTGATGTCTGGGATGAGGCTATTCTCTCTGTTGCATCTTTTCTAGAATTGCTTATTTCCTTTCTTATGGTTTCAGGGGACTCTATTCATCAGTTTTCTTGCCTGAGTACCAGGTTTTGGTTTTGATGCAATTTCTGATCAGAAGAAAAATGGTGTTTTCTTTACACATCTAACTTGATTTTGTCATGTCCGTTCAGCCCATATTCCTTTCATGTACCTGTTTGGCTGTCAGCTTAAGGAAAAGGTACTCTTCAAGCAACTGATTTGAAGAGATATTTATGGAGAATCTGTGGGAACTTACAATTCAGTTTTCTGGTACTCACATGTGGGGAATTTTTCATGTTTCATTGCCATGCATTTGGTGCACCAAATTGAGCTCACATGGTTTTGGCCACCATATAGAAACATTGCATTTTGTAGGGAACAACCTGCCTCTCAAACTGCTTTGTTCTTGCTAGATTAATGTAAACCACGTATCAAATATAAGCTTTGTAAGCCTGTGAGACAGTTGTTTCATTTCTGGTGTAAATGACACATTGTTAGAGAACGTCTTTATGTGTGGCATTATTACACCAGTTTTCCAAATGTCACTGAATAAAGCCAGGGCTACATTGGGCACTGAGACAGCGTGAATGCACAGGGCAGGCTAAGCCTCAGCTGGAAACAAGGGTTACATTGCTGGTGAGACATCAAATTTCATTTCTTCTGGCAGGTATATTGGGATTCCTGGCTTGAATTTTTCCAAAAGAATGTCTCTGGGGGAATCTAGTAGCTCACCCATGTTTTCTGCAACACAGTCCTCTTCCTCTAGCCTTGTTCTGTTGTTAAGTCTATACCCAGCCCTCTCCAGCCAGACTTTGCTGGTATGAAAACTTTGTGCAGCTGCACTTTGCTTTTTACCAGCTCACATAGAAATGTTGTTTGTATTCTGCCCTTTCAGTGTCAACAACTTCTTTTATTTCTGTGGAGCTGTTTTGCCTTCTAGGAGCAGGACATCTGCTCAGGTAAAGATGAGAGGACTGAGCACATGTTTTGCTCTACAGAATTTGTGAATAGGATGTAGCTTTTCATACATCTTCAAAAGCTGCTCTTTTGGGATGTGTGAAACTAATCTTGTGCTGTCTCACATAGCTAGGTTCTTTCAGTCTGGTGCCAAGACAGCAAGATTTGAGCTACGAGGCAGGAAAGAGTTTTAACTCTGCTTTCTGTGTAGGTTAGTCAGAGGGAGCTTCAATATGAAAAGCGATCTTTCTCTAGCCTTCCAGCGCAGTGAACTTGTCTTTTAAGCTATCTCTTTTTACTTGAGGAGAAAAGAAAATGTTTGTATGTAAGAGATGTGTACTAAACTTACAAAGTGGGGCATTTTATTTCTGTATTGGAAAATAGAGTCAATCTTCAAGTAGTCATAAGACAGGCCCAAAATGCAAAAGTTTTAAAAGGCATCTCCCTCACCTTGTTTCATACGAGCATTGTGCTTTCATGTTTGAGATTGCACGAAGCTTCGCTGCTCTGTTCTGCAGCCCCTTTCTAAAGAGGAGTTTTCTGGTTCTCAACCAGATGGTGCCAGTGTTGAACTGACAGCAGGAGAGGCCTGACCAGCGCAGGTGAGCTTCAGGTGCAAACAGATTTTGGCATTTCAGAATGTGGCAGTTGAAGGCCAACTGGTGTGCTATTAGCAATCAAAACAGTGTGTCAGTGCCTGTTGTTATCCAGTCTGTTAACGGCATTTGACATGTAATGAGTTCTGTAAGTTTTCACAGTTTAGGTACTGCTGTGTTGTTATCAGAACTAATTGTTTCCTGCTGAAAATACCCCCCCCCCCAAACATGGATTAATTTCACCTAGAAACTTAACATTAGCTTTCTGGTCTGAAACTGACGCTTAGATTTACAGCAACACATCCCCTGTAGTGTGCTGGAGGCAGCGTGCTAAGGTAGCTCCTGCGGCTCTGTGGGGTTTTGGTGTGTCTGCTGCCAGAAAGAGAATTTGAAAACTAAATCCACCAAGGCGGTGGTTCTGTGACTGTTGAGAGAACTCGCCTTTGGGTGAGGGTTATTTCAATTGCTTAAGCTTTGCATTTAGGTGACACGTTTTGGCCTCCTGATGAGAGAAGTGTGCTGTGTTACCCATGAAAGAAGTGACTGGGGGCAGAACAGACCCTATAATCATCTCTTACAAGGTTTCCTTGAGCAGGAATGGAAGACACATGGTGCCTTGTAGGACTGAGGCTCTCAGGCCACTACTTTTTGGAAAGCTGAGGGAGGTGATGGTGTGGTGGAGAAATCCCTGCCTTTGAAATAGTTGCCCACCAGCAGCCACACCTGTGAGCTGGGTTCACTCAGGGAATAAGAGATCCCACTGCTGATGAGTGGCAAATGGTGCTGGTAGAAGTGAGATTTGCTCCTGGCAGGAGTTGCTGTAACTGGAAGCCTGAATGTCAAGTCGCAGCTGGGAGCTCTGCTTATGAGAGAGATCTGGGCTCTGAATAAAGAACAGTGCTGGCAACTTGGGTGCAGCTGGGAGAGCAGAGCTGGTTATAATTGCCTTTGTTGGCCAAAGGAAAAAGAGATCAAGGTGGAGTCTTCAGAGCATTTTCTCTGAGCCAAAGAATGCCCTGTTATTAACTGCACAAGGCTTTGCTCCCAGGAAAATTAACACAACACAGTTTGTGACTCAAGCAGTTTTGGCTCTACCCTGGCCATATGTTGGATATGAAGAGGGGCCAGAGAGCTGTAAGCATGGATTGCTAGAATAGTGGTGAGCTGCTGTATGGACAGTTCTGTTGGGAGTTGTATGTATGTTGCATGCATGTCACACTTGAATTCCTCCTGCCCCGGTCTCTCATGTTTGCAGCACAGCTCTATAGCCTAAAGGATGCCAACAGGCTTGACAATTGTGTCTCTCCTTTTAAAGTGGAGATATGGATCTGCATCCCTCTTAAGGTAAAGCAGAAACTGAATGTTAGGTAAGAGTCCAGCTTAGCTGTTTCTGTGCAGCTCAAGCCTGTGGATCTTATTTTGGTGGTGTAATTCCTCACACCACAAATTTCCTTTGTGAGCACCAAGTATAGCAGAACTGGGGTTCCTCTTGGTGGGGCTGAGGTGGTGAAGCGGCAGGGGCTGTAGCACACTGGATGGTGGAGGGTCTCAGTGCTTCTCAGGGAGGGAAGTCTTGCTTCTCCTTCCAACCCCTGTCCCCAGTTCTACAGCCTACCTCCTCTCCTTTTGCTAGCTCAGGCAATTGGCAGACCACTATCAGAGAAAACAAATCAAACCAACTATATTTAAAACTTGAGAAGGAGAAACAATATATTGTTGTCAGCATCAGTGGCTATCCTTTGGCTGCAGACAGGACATATTCAGATTCTGTTATCAGCCATTTCCCCTGGTAGAAGCAGTTTATTAAAATTGTGTATGGTGTTTGCACACAATTTAGGGGCAAAAAGCTGAACATTCAGAGGTATCAAAGGGATTCTGCGAATTTTTTGAATATGTTATCCACAAGTTATTTGATTTGAGATGTGAAAAGCATACTTTAAAGCCTGTTTTTTATAGTGTAATAAAATACGTTGGCATGGTGGTATGAGATGACGTTTATTTCTGAGAACAATTCAAACAATGCAGAATGTTTTGTTCAGACACCAACAATATCCCTTGCTTTGCCAAATGGGGATTTTTTTTTCTGTGATGAGTCGCAAACAGAAATGCTAAGAATTCTGTTAAACAAAAGTTTGTCCCATCTTAGTTACCACCATTCCCACCCTTACCTAAATCCAATCCTCCCACTCTTCCTACTACTGTCTTGGTGCCTATCATCTGTAAGGTTTCTAGTCCTGTCTCACAGATCTGCAATTAACTGTGTACAATGAGTGAGGCTGATTTACTGTCTACCTAAAGCTGCAGTGAAACTGGAAGGCATAGAAAGTAAGTGCACTGAATAGCCATGAATCAAAGCAAAGCAGGCTACTGAAGATGTCTTTAGGAAGAAATAATGCCACTCTATTGGCTTTGCTCCTCCACAGAGGAAGAAACTGGGAATAAATTCATACTGTGCTCTGCCTTTCTCAATTAACTGTCACCAGTTAAAGATTTCCTGTGTGGAAATGAATTCACAGATGTTGGCACTTGACAAAGATAAATTCCATCCGCTGGCTTCTATATATGCAACACTTCAATATTAAATGTTTCTTTTTATGTTGCAAAGTTCTCATTAATGTAGCAGTTTGAGAAATTGAGCCATTTTTCTTGTGACTCTCTTAATAGGCTGACATTTACTCATGGTTTCTTAACCCTTGTGAAAGAAATGCACTACTTTGTACATTTTGAATAAGAATTATTTGAATTTTATCATAGACACATAGCTGTGATTAAAAGCTGAGAAGATACTGCAAAAAGCAAGTCTGTTTTTTCAACAATATAAATACCTGTTTGTGATGTATGGGGTCCATGACATATATAATTCTCTAGACTTCAGAAAGTGGTGAAACTGCAATGTTTTGGAGACACCCTAAGGAACAATGAGTTTTACTGACACAGCCCTATAAGAAACCCTTGTTGGACTTTTATCCTCAAAATCATGTGTTTTCTGTAATTCTACTGCTCTGGAACTTGTTACAGAACTCACCCCTTGCTGTAACACTGTGTTCTAGCATATAACATCTAACTTTGATAAAAAAAAGTGCTATTGTTTCTCAACCAAAAACAAAAGGTTGAGCTGAGTGTGAACCCTGGTGCCCAAATCCCCTTGCCTTTGCTGCAACCTAAACCAGTACTTTGAGAAATACAAACTGCTCCCTCTGTCTGAGCTGCTGGGTACTTCTGAAAATGAAAGGTGAAAATCTAAATGCAGTTAAAAGTCAAAATGCAGAGCACAGTATTAAAACACATATTACATAGGGCTTTTGATGTGTTATTAATACTTTCTGTCTTGAATTTAACCCAGACTCTGTGACAATTTCCATTATTCTTTTATTAACAATATGAAAGTCCTCTGCTAAAGTAATCCTTTGTCGTTGATGAAATGATAGCACATCCTTTGCCTTTGCCTGCGTGGATTATCTCAGCTTCCCCAATGAGGGAGGAAAACAGACAAACAGATTCAAATGTCAGGTTGAAGAATGTGTCATTGAGGATTTTCAAATGCTACAACTTTTCTACACCAGGCACAAGACACAGATACGCGGCAATGCTGCATTTGTGCAGTATTGATTAAAGGTTTGTTTCAAGTGGAAGATGACTTGAATCTGAACTAACTTCACGTGCTGCTAGTTTCAAGTTATTTCCATGATAAGGAAAAATGATTACTTAGATAAAAATCCAGTGTGCTTCGGCCAATCTGTTTCTATGGTTGCAGAGTGGTATCTAAAGATTCAGCTGAAAAAATGTGGCTTAAGGATGAGAAAACGGCTTATCTCTTGCACCCCTTCAGTAGATATACTAGACAAAAATGGAGATCCAGGCTGTGGAGGACCTACAGGCAGATGATTTTGTTGCAGAATCCTTGCAAATAACCCCTCTCCTCAAAAATAACCTTTTCCTGAAAGTCTTGCTGAATTCATATATGCTGCAGGTGACCTCTTTTTCTTTGATGTTGTTGGCTAGAATGCTTTTAAGTGCTGCCTGAGATTTATAAGAATATCATGAGATTTACAGGGAGGAGGGCTCAGGGGACCTGACTGCATTTTTTGGCAAGGTGACTTACCATGATGCACCTAAATGTAAACTATGAAAACAAGAACAATATTTGTTTTGGCTGTGTTCTGCAAGGACACTTCACCCCACAGCTTTTAGAGAAGTCATTACACAAAACTTAATTTACTGCTATGTTTTTCTCTGGTTTTCTATTATAAATAATATTGTCTATTTTTTTTCCTGAGGTCTGCTAGTGACAGAGTAGGAATAAAAAATAAGTATAATATAAGCAATTAATCAAGGCATACTTTTCTACATATGCATCTCTTCCCATGCTACAATAATATTTCTATTTAACTTTTTAATTTTATTGATAAAATTGCAGATCATTAGGAGCATCTATAATTTCTGTAATACTTTCTGAGCTTGTTCTTAGCCCATCAAAGTTATACAAAGGCAACTGGTCAGGAATAATCAGTACTGGACTCTTACTGACCTGCAGGAGATGGATGACAGTTTTAACAGGGGCTGAGTGACCTCCAAGTCAAGTGCAGTTAGCCATCTAGGCATTAGGGATCTAATGATTATACCCACGAGGAATGATCTTAGTGGAAGGATTAAAACTGAATAGTTCATTTGGGAACAAGACAGACCACTTACTACATTAAAACATTGGGCACCACATTGTACACATTTTTGAATTCATGGAATCACAGAATAATTATATTGTAAGGGAATAATTTATTTTGTACAGCTGAGCTTTGAATACTTCCAAGGCTGGAGATCCCATAACATGGGCAACGTGTTCCAGTGCTTAACTGTCTTCATGGGAAAAGTAATTTGTTACGGCTAGGTAAAATTTCCTCTTGCAATTTGTGACTGTTACATGTTCTGTTGCACGCCTCTGGGAAGAGTGACTCCTTATTGCCTATGCCTGGCCAAACATCTCTCGGCATAACCAGAACATCCATCCATTCATCTGTGCTTTACTCCTTTGATTCCACCCATCTATGCTTTAATCTTTTGATTGGAATTGCATACATCTGATTCCTGTTCCTACTTGGAACGAACTCTGCCAGCTCATCTATAAGACATGAGTGGAGAGAAAAGGTACTAAAATATAGCTTAAAATACAAAGGAATTGTTCAACAGAATACAGATATACAATTTAAGGATTATTCCTTCAATAGTAACATCATTCTTCCTGCCAACTTGTATGTTTTCACTGTATATACTTAATACCAGGCAATGCATCTGTCTCTGGAAAGCAGCAGCCAGGACAGTGAGTGGGAGGACAGGGAAACAAGAGTGAAAATCCAAACAAAACTTATCTCTGGTTTTGCTCTGTGGTTTAGCAACGGAAATAACATTGCCTTATTTAATGAACAGTAATGTAGAAAAATTACATGTAAACACACATCTGCTCCTCTTCCCTTAGCAATTCCTCTGTAGTAGCATTTTCTGGTAATAAAGCAACATTACAGTCAGAGCACTTACAAAAGAAGTTGTTTCATTTTCTTGCATGCTGAAAAGATCTGTAGTTGTTACTCATTTTCTAATGCCCCTAACTTTATGAGTGGACACAAGTCTGTTATTGATCAGCTTTATAATTTATGATGCTTTGATTCTTTGTTTTGATGGTATTGATACAGAGGCACAAGTGAGTTGACATTTTGCTTTCAAGTCCCCCACATTTCACAAAGATACCACGCAAAAAATTGCACACAGTTTCTTTATGCTTGAGGTATATCAGACGTATGAAGAAATCTGGATGCAGTGGCTGACACCTCTACTTTTTTAATCATTGTCTTAGCAGCATACACCAAATCACTCCAGAAAGAGTCTCTGATGGTCCCATGGCATATACATGTTTGCCTTTCTGGAAGGTGCTCATCTTAAGATCAAGTCAGTGATAAAAGAAAGCTGAAAAATTCTGACCTGCCACAAGAAGACTGTGGAAGAATGAATGAACTTTAGCCAGTGCCAGTGCAGAGGGGCACTGTTATCCTCATCAAGGGAATGGAATGAAGGAGGCCAACCAGTGCCGATCCTGCACCTTAGGTATGTGAATATTTATTTACATAAGTGGTCAAGTTTCTACCAATGATGCATGTGATCAAACATGCACAGTTAGGTCTTACAATTCGTGTTGAAGCTTCTGTAAATATCTCAGAAATAAGGCTAGCTCTGTTAAGATCCTGTTGTTCACTTTGTCCAAGGGATGAAAAACATTGAAATATACTCTTTTATAAAAGTGTGAAGCGGCCCTTTGTGAAGATTTCCAAGTAGTGAAAGGCATGATAATGCTCTGATCATGTGTATTGATCTGACCACGTGAGAACACTCTTAAAGTATATATGATCTTAATAAAGTCAGTTAGTCTAACACTCTAGAGTCTTTCTTTTAACACACACTGATATAGCATTATGCTATGTTAAGAAATCTCTGACAATGTACATCCCAAGTCAGTAAATGACAGTAAACTTAAATGTTGCTTATAGGCAAATGCAATTTATTTCTGCACAATGGAGAAGACATGTACACACACTCAATATTATCATTTAATATTAGTGTAATAGCTTAGATTTTGGGAGCAGTCTAAGCTTTACCCAAGTGTGTTAAGCTGCATTTGAAAGACATACTCTCCAAGAGAGAGACTGTACAATCTCTGGATCAACAACTTGTGCTGTGTCAGATGCTGGCAATGTTGTGTGGGTCAGTTAGGTCCCAGGTAAATATAAAGACATTTCACCTGCCTGTATTGAGAGAAGCAACTGCAAGTGAGATGAAAACGAAGCATGGCCAGATTGAGGGAGGTGATTCACTCTTATGAGACCCCACCTGCAGTACTGTGTTCAGCTCTGGGGCCCTCAGCACAAGAGGGGTGTGGGCCTGCCCAAGTGAGTTTAGAGAAAGCCATGAAGATGATCAGAGACTGGAGCACCTCTCCCATGAGGTCAGGCTGAGAGAGCTGGGCTTGTTCAGCCTGGAAAAAAGAAGACTCCAGGGAGACCTTATAGCTGTTGCCTTCCAGTACCTAAAGGGAGCCTAAAAGAAAGATGCAGAGGAGCATTTTACAAGGGCATGTAGGGATAAGACAAGGGGGAATGACTTTAAACTGAAAGAGGGTTGATTCAGACTAGATGTAAGGAGGATATTTTTTATGACGAGGGTGGTGAAACACTGGGAGAGGTGCAAAGCATTGGTAGACATCTCATTCCTGTAAACATTCAAGGTCAGGGTGGATGGGGCTCTGAGCAACCTGATCTAGTTGAAGATGTTCCTGCTCATTGCAGGGGGGCGTTGGACTAGATGACCTTTAAAGATCACTTCCAACCCAAACTATTCTATGATTCTACAAAAGTCAGCCTATTAAACATGTACCATCGAGAATGAGAAAGCAGCAATACTTTTTATCTTTTCACTCGTTATTATAAATAAACTGGATCCTCATCCAGATTTGACGCACAGGGTAGATATCAAAGATTTTTATAATATTGTTTAGTGTTTAGAAAATATTTAATCACTGCAGAGTGCAATTCACATTATTCCCATTTTTCATGCCAACATGATTTGTATGGCAGCCAATGAATGCTAATTAGAGAGTTTCACTAATTAATTTTTGTCAGTGTGCTGCCCTAACATGACTTCAAATGTACAGCTTAATGTACTAAATGTATTAAAACTGCTTCTACTTCCCATTGTATAGCAGGGAGTAATTTTCTATTAACAGCAAGTGTTTACAATAATCTTTAGATGCACATATTCTAATTAAAGTGAACATCCAACATGCTGGCCATGGATGAGTCATACTTTGAAACAGCTCTACAGGGAAGGAGATCTGAGTTGTGTGTTCTTCTAAAGCAATGGCTAACAGGAATAAATTGGTTTTTTTTTAGTGTGAAATGTATTTTGTGCTGCTTATTGCATGCTTAAAGGATGGATTAGTGAAAATGAAAATATGAAGACCAGGCACACATACTGCATGAGACAAGGACAGAAGCTGCAACGGAGGGCTGGAGGGAAGGCTATTTCAAAACTTGGTTGAATAGGTATTGTTGCTAAGCACAAAGCCTACTCTGTGCATTTTTATCACTCAGGAACAAGATATGCCATTGTAGTTACCATGGTTTCCATTCAGCCACAGTGCCCTCTCATAAAAGAGGCAACTTTAGTTTCATATTCGCTACATATATTCCTTAGGTGTCTTAAAACCAGAATTGCAACTTCAGTCATCTGTGGACAGATTATCATGATATGGTTCTTGAACTGTACTGTCCCAGATCTAAGATCACCTCCTGTCACTCAAGAGAGGCTTGAAAATAAAGACCTTCACAGAGATGCCTTCTGTCAAAGAGCACTGAACCTTCTGAATATCACAGGTTATGACACACCCTGACAGTGGATGGATTGTGCAATTCTAACTCGGCACCAGATGGTACTGTCACATCAACAGTGGATGGGGAAGAACTGAGGGCCTGGAAGAGGCTGCCAGGAACCTCCAGCAGCCATTGCTGGCATCCTGTCTTGCTGTCAGGAGGGCACACTTTACCACCATGATGGTTGAGGTGAAGAAAAAGAAGTCCACAGTGTGAGGGCAGTCCCTCTCAAAAGGAGTAGTTGCTTGTATTCTCATAAAATAAGAATGGAAGCATTTTGAACACAGTATTTATTCTGAAGGTGCCAGGCTAGATCAACAGCTTCTGATTTCTGCATCTTGCACAGTTCTGGAAAGCATAATGCACAGTGGCCCACTCTCTAGCACCCCTTGTGGTCTGTAGCTATATTTAAATCAGACAACATTCCACGCGATACTTTCCTAAAATAATCTACATTAAATTAGTTTGGACTATATAGAAAACATGCAAAAAAAGCAAAATATAAAAGGGGGTAGGTCTCTTATCCCAAGTAACAAGTAATAGGACAAGAGGAAATGGCCTCAAGTTGCACAAGGGAAGGTTTAGACTGGATATTAGGAAAAATTTCTTCACTGAAGGAGTTGCCAAGCACTGAACAGCTGCCCAGGGAAGTAATGGACTTACTACCCCTAGAGGCATTTAAAAGGCAGGTAGATGTGGCACTGAGGGACATGGTTGAGTGGTGGACTTCTCAGTGCAAGGTTAATGATTGGACTGGATGATCTTAAAGGTCTTTTCCAACCTAAATGACTCTAAGATTAATGCTACTAGAACAATAGCTAATGTCCTCTTTTTTTAATGAATTTTCACCTTTTCCATGTCATGATCTCAGCATATGATGAACAAAGGCAGTAGAAGCTGGACTTTATGTAGCAAACTGCATGTGAAATGACAGATGAACTATACTAAGACACGACAATCTCATTTTTAAATATCTGTTGAAATAGCCAAGACTGAAATAATTAGTCATACCAAAGCCATTTTCAGTAGGCTTCAGAGTCAGTTCACAATCACTGAACAAACCTCTTGGTGATTTTATGACCCATCACTATTTCCAACTTCCAGTAATAGTGAAATGAGGCTCCATCTATACTTGTCACTAGAAATCACAAGGGAGAACACTTCCTATCCTAACTGTCCTTCTTTCTCTACCTCTATAGCTGTGGAAAATGTGTAGTAACTAACCATTGGAAAATGTTGACAAGTTAATTGGGCTCATAACTGCAAAGGAAATGAGACACTTCTGCAACTGTTTAGAACAGCTTTGTCAGAAGTAAGTCAGTTATAAAAAACAACACATTCAATTTTACAAAGAACACATGGAGAATAAATCAACTTTCTGGCTTGAATTACAGTGCAGGAGGGATAATTATAGCAGAACATGTACTTTGAAACAGAAACCTTTTCTTAGGCATAAACAGAATTAGATTGAAAATTAATGCTGAGTACTCAAAAAATATGAAAAAGGAATATTGAATAAAACAGTGATATAATTTCGAGATGTGAGAATTTACATTCTCAGTGGGGATGGATAAGGGCAGCTTTGAACAGAGTTAAAAAACTTATTGAGAGGATGTTGATGGTTCACTAAGCATTCATTTGTTCCCCAAAGCCAATCAGCAGCTATTGAGCTGCTTCCATCTATTTGTTCCACAGTCCCCATATGCCTGGTAGGTGGATTACATCCAAGTGCAGTCTGGCAGGCCTACTTCAGTTAGAATGTACACAAGTCAGAGCTACTTATAAGGATTAGAAGTCATATCAAAAACTTAAGGTGAGTTTTGACATCTGGATCGATATAACTGAACTCTTTTATACAACTGCCTTGTATCAAATTTTGCCAACTGTATGTTCAGCTAAGTATAGACCGGCAATTTGTTCTTGCTACCTACCCTCTCAGGTATTATAAATCCGTGCCTGGTTCAAAAACTAGCAACAATATACACCATGCTAATTAAAATTACATGCGTCATTTCAAGTCTATCTAGATAAAAGAAACTCCGGCAAGTGATGTGATATACCATTGAGTTTTACAAAAATTCACTTGTTACAAAAGCTTGGTTTCCTAATTCAGTGTGCCACTGAATGTTCTTAATGATTGAGGTTACTTTGGAACAAAGGACATACATTTGGAAAAGAATAACATCTTCACTTTGGAGTCACCTAATCTGTAGGAGTTGGAGTTTTCTTGGAAGGCAGAGTGAGGCTATAACAAAATCGAAGTAATTTCTCATCTATAACAAATGGCTCCAAAGAGGTAGAAATTACAATATTATCAGTCCCAAGCATAGGAAAGCTTTGTGTTCCAGTTGCCAAGAATTGTATCACTGCCCTCAAGCATCAGGGAATTTTAAGAGAAATATGGGGTTCATGGGATTATTTGGTTTACAATTATTGAACTTTCACTGCAGACTTTTAATCTCCTCTGTAAAATCATAAAGCTTAGGGACTTTCATTAAAAAACAGAAGGAAATGAGGCTTTTCATCCACTAGCAGGACTGAAGGGTTTACAATTTCTTGAGCAAAAATAAGGTAATAGTCTTTTTTCTCCCTGATAGGGAGAATAGGAAAGTTAATGTAAATTCCATGGTGTCTTAATCAGATATTGAGGATTGGTTTGGATGAAGGCTTTCCCGTGTATAGCTAGGCATTTTCTTCAACATTTGTTTCTTACCATTTTCACTAAAGAGGAAGATAGGGAGTAGTTCATATATTCTACAGATGGAATATATACCTACAGATGGTATTATGCCCCAGATATCCAGAAACCACACTGCTGATCCAACATACAGTTTATTGTTGGCAGAGAATAATTTCAAAATTTCTGTTCAAGAAGCTACTACTTTTTAGAGATGCATGAAATAATTCCATATATTATCTGTAAACTACTTTGGATTACCACTAAATAAAGGTATTACGTAAATCTGCAGTGGTGTTGTTCATTAGGAAAAGCCTGCAGTAAATTACCAAAGGAGTTTTTGTCTAAACTAACTGATCTTTACTTCCTCTGAATTATTCCAGAGGAAATTACGGCTTTCAATGGTTTATGATTATCCCGAGCTCTTCCTTGATCCTTATTTTCATACTTTATATAATCTTAGGCTTGACCACTGTGATGATCTAATATAATCTAAAATAAAGTGATGTAATTCTTCCTTACTTCAAAACAGAAAAGAAGCTTTAGGGAAAACGCCAAAGCCATCTATTGATCAAATAATTTCAAGTGGGAGACAATCCTGCATAAACCTTAACAAACTACTGCAGTAATTTACTACCTTCATGGTTCAAGACTAAGCTCTATTTCTAGAGTGATTGTGATAAGCTTTCAAACATTTATTGCCTCTTCTTGAGCCACTATTTATGGTATTTAAAAAAACTGTATTTCCCATGAAGACACTTACATTATCTCGGTAATGCATATACAAAGAAATTCACACAGAATTAGTCTAGCAACTGTTGAAGAAGGATAGGAAATACCTCTAGACCTACAGTTGTCAGGAAAATATCAGGCTTACTCAAAACATCAACTATTCCAAAGAGATGCTCACAGTAACTCTAGCATGAATCCTGCTCTGTTTGCTCTGTTGAAGAAAAACACTCTGGAGGCTGCAGAAGACATTGTGTTTTCACACCCTGCAGGCTGTTCAGAGTCCTGCTATATCTCTTAAGTACACTGATGCTACTATGTCAAGCTGTGACTGAAACATTTTCTATTAAGGCTGAAACTAACACCACGATACAGTAGACCTTTTCCATTTCTAGGTTCTGTATGTGTCCCTGTAGGCTGGGACTCTGCAATAAGGGCATTAAAATGGCAAACAGGCTTTGAGGAATGTGTAGCTACTGTGCACTGTCAGTCCTTCTTTTAACGTGTAATTAAAGTGCGGAACTCATTGCCATGAGATGTTATGGAGGTCAAAAGTATAACCAGATTAAAAAAGAAGTTTAGAAAAAGAAATCCCAAAACCAAAACACAACACTGAAGTGAAAATCCATGTGTAGCTGTTAAACACAGCAGTCAGGATGTAACATCTTCAAAGAAGAACAAGTGGAAACTGCTGGAAACCAAATGTAATTATTTGGTACATGACCTATTTCTTATGCTGCTCCAGTAAGCATCTAATGCTCACCCTTAAGAAGAATACAGCAGGCCAAAACATGCTAGCATGAGTGCCATGCTAAAGCTGTGTGGTAGCTTTCTGGTTTACTCACCAGAATGAGATGTTCATTGGTCAAGGTGCCAAACACCCTTCCACTGACATTTGAGCACTTCCAAGGACCAGTAGTGTGATATTGAAGCACCCAAACAGGCTAAGAAGAAACAGGCCTTAGGGCAGCATGAGTTCTAGCAGTTCTTGAGTTAGACCCACAAGTCTGTATTGTCAGTTGATTTTCCTGCACTCTATCAGGCATCTCATTCTGCCGCAGGAAAACATCCGAGGATGCACAAATCTGGAAGCAAATTGTTTTCACCCTGTCCAGAAACATTGCAAGCTTAATATTTCCAATATCCTTGCTGCACAGAGACTATCATTCAGATTGCAGCAGACATAACTCGTTGCATAGAGACACCTACTGAGCTGTGTCAGTCACCACAGAAATGGTAGGCACTGTTGTCAGAGTTCACTTGCCTCTGGAGCTCAGCTGTGGACCAGCCTCTGTGAGCACTTCTAATCTACTTCTGTACAAAGTCAGCTGGTGTCATTTAACCTATTGCTTAATGTATTTTCAGTTAATCTTGGCTGACCTTTTGCTGAAGCAAATAAGAAACTCTTGTATGAGCCTTTCTGCCTGCTCAGCTCTGATGAGAGTGCCCTCCAGCAGAAAAGCAGTCATGTCTAAAACTTCCACAGCTGCTTTCACAGAAGTTATTTAACACAGCTCAATAAGACTTTGCTCCCTGTACAGGCAAGGTGTACAAAGCAGAATTTGGATTTTCTGCTTCAAATCCCTAAAACACAGCTGTAGCTGTGCTCCCGCACAGAGAGCAGGATGCTCAGACTGTAGAATTTTTTGGTTATTCTGCACAAGAAAGAAAGAAAGACTCCAGGCTGTGTTGCAGCCTTCTGATTAATTGGCATAGCTGGAAATCACAGATGTCAACTTTGTACTGAAAAGAGTTCATCCCACAGTGACTTCTGCTGAAAAGCTGTTCCAGAACCTGATTCTTCTGATGATTAGAAATGTTCTAAATTTCAAGCCTAAATTTATTCATAGCTCTTCTCCCTCTTTGGTGATTGCCATCTCACTGCTAGTGTATTTATAGGCATCAATCACAGTATTATAAAGGACTTTATATAGAGCAATCAGGAGAAGTATGCTTTAGTAAACATGATCTGAAATTGAAAAAGGATGGTTTTATTTTCCCAAGTTTGTGGTTTAAAATACATCTTTGCTGTAACCACCTCCTCTGTGCATTAAAAAAGGAAAAAATATATCACAGCTGGCATCAGCTGGACTATTTACAGACAAAAAAGGAAAGGAGTATGCTGCTCATTAACTAAAGGTTGATTCTTCAATCATGTTTACTTTAAATAAGACAGAGTTGCTTTAAAAGGACATAGAGCTTTCACATTAACAATTCTCTTCTTCCCAGTAATCAGCATTCATAAGCATAGAAGAGTGTCAAATTATTCTTTCTTTATTCTATTTTGCTTATTCTTTGCATATTTCAACTCCTCCAAAAAAAAACGCCAAAACTCCAAAACAAAAAAGCAGTCAAAAAAACCCCAAACCATCAGGTACTTTTATTTGCTAGAAGACTGATTCAAAACATCTGTATTTTTAAAACAGAGAACTAAAATAGTGAAGAGCCTTATAAAAGAATAGCCTGCTCTCTGTGTGATTGCCTTTACAGTTGCCCTACACGTAGACATTGAACTGGCAAGAGCTAATGTGCCAAGCAAAATGTAATATGCAAAATGTCTGATTGCTAAGAAGCCATTACTTTTCTAAGTAATGGATAAAGGGAAAAAAAAACCAAAAAGGTATTTCTTTCAAAGGATGCATCATATATGTGTACACATATACACACAAACAGTTCAATGTCAAGAAGTCTCTAATAACCACTTCCTAATTCTTCCCTTTTAGCATTAGTGCATTTAAACATTAGAAACAAAAATAAGAAAAGAAATAAAAACTTAAGAAGGTCACAATGATGTTTAAGGAGCACCCATTCATTCCCTTCCTCATATAATCAGCGTGGAGATCACCAGCGACAAAGAAAGCGGCTCACTTGTTTATCACAGGACCCAGGTACTATTTCAAAGGTACCTAATTTGCTCTCTCTGCTGTCTTCTTATCTAGGATCTACTTCTACATCATTTTAATCTAGTCTACCTCATATCAAAGACATGTTTGAGATTATTTAAGTAAGAATTCCACTTCATTTAAAGTAGAGCTGTTCCTTTGGAATAGCCAAAGCACTGGGACCTGTAGATATTCATAAATTATACAAGAAATAGTGAAAGTAATCATTCACAGGATTCAGAATGAAATTCTGTACATGTATAGGTTAATATCAATTCTAGAAATTAATAGCACTCTTTAACTGGCTAAATGAGTTGGCTTGCTCTGAAGCGTACAGATTGTCACATAGCATTTCCAGATCTAACAACCAGATATAACGCAGAAATGTTAGCTACTGAGACCAAAGTTATCTGAAATCACAGACTGAATTTGTGGTAGCACTCAAGCGAGAGGCAAAAAAGGTGTCTGGCATCATCAGAATTGGTAGTGAGAGATGGATAGTAAAACAACTGGGGAAGGATTTACCTTCCCAATAGCCATGGAAGCCAGTGGAATACAAAGAAAAAGGGATGAAGGTGGCCAAGCTTGTGTGCTCTATAAATAATTTCTCTTACAGTTGCTGTTTCTATTTGCTTTTCTGCTTAGGTACTTATTATCAAAACCTTGAAGCTCCCTTAGAGAGGGAGAGGGCTAAGGTAACAAAAAGAAGGAGAAAAATAAACTACAATGAACACCGAACTATAGTGAAAGGGAAGAATTACAGGATTGAAAATCCAGTGATGGGGAACTGGAAGAGAGCATCACCTGCCACTTCTTGAAGGTTAGCCGAGAAGCAGTGGGATGCTGCCCAGTGATGCTCTTCCTGGAGTTGTAGGAGAATGATGGAACACAGGGGATCAGCAGGGATGGGCTCTGGAGGAGATTGATGAGAAGGACTAGCCAGCATGGTGATGCCACCGAGCCCCTCTGCTTCCACCTATATAGCATCCTGGTCAGGGCACCCCTGGCGCTTGCCCCGCTGATGTAAGCGGGTGGGGAGAAGGAGAGGAGCCGGCCGCGGAGAGGTTTGTACTTACGGGCCCCTTCCCTTCCCTCTGCACCCCGAGGAGGAGCGTTGCTGCCTTCTGCAGGGAAGAGCGGAGTTCTCCCTCTCGCCAATGTAGTTGAGCTTTCCCTCCTTGAAGTGGTTGGTTTGGTGTCTGTTTCTCATAGCTGGCAGTGTAAGCTCCTCTCCACTCTCCTAGAGGAACAGTGACTCTCTCTTGAGATGGTTTTGCTGCTCCATCTCTTGAACTGAGGTGCTTTCACACACAACCTCCATGCACCTTGCATTTGGCTAATTGCCACATAAGTTACCTGCATTTCCAGTAGTTTGATGGCACTGGTTATTTTACTTCTGAATGCATGTACTCCTGTGAAGGTCTCAGGGTTTGGTCACAATCGAAATGCTAAGCATTTACCAAGTGTAGTTTCTGGCAGTTTGGCCTAAATCTCTGTAACACTTGCAGTGTAATCTTTACTACAGGTTGGGGTGGAAGTAAAATAAGAGAGCTTGAGGATTATCCAGGTTTCAAGATTAAGGTACGATGTGCTGTGTGTCATTAAGGCCTGGACTGTGCTGTGAACGTGGCTGCTTTTGGTTCTATGTAAATCACAGTTAATGCAGCAACTTGAAGCATGCTTTAATAGCTGTAATAATTCTACTGTTTTACAAGAATTGGTGAAAACAAAGTGGAATTGAGAGCGCAGCCTGACTGGAGAAGCTTACTGATACTCTTTCCCTAAGTATGCATTTATTACCTTTTTAGAAAGGGAATTAAAGGGCCTTTTCCTCACAAGTTAAAATTCAGGGAAAAAAAAAAAAAAAACAAACAAAAGCTGTTTTAAGTATATATTCCTATATAAAATTTGTCATTGTGGTATTAAAAAAACTTCAGGTTTTATGAACATTGGTTATAAAGGGAACCTATGAAGCTGAAGCTAAGATTTTTTGGCAGCATTGCTGTACAAAATAAAGCCAAGGTGTTGATTGATGATATTGTTACAAGATCTGGACAAAACTACAAGAGAGGTGGGAGTGAGAAAGGTAAGGAATTTGTTTAGGGATTTGTGTGTTTGGGATTTGAGTTTTTTTGTTATTGTTTGGGGGGGGGGGAGGTTGCTTAAAAAAGTACTGTGGATTGTCTTTCCAGATATTTGGTGTTTTGCTGAAGTGCTTTTATGTTATTAATACACAACTGAACTGAATCAACTTTTGCCTTGTTTTTGGACAGTGACATACCTGCTTTAACACAGAAATATCTACACATCCTCCTTTCTCGGCTGTGAACAGTTTCCCCCTCTTCAAACTGAAAATCAATTGTTGTGTGTTTTCAACAATTTAAATGAATGCAGAATGTTAGACTACTTGGTTTCTTGCATTATCAGTCTTGTTCTCCTGAATACAAGCATTTGCTCTAGTTTAAGTTTTAAAGGAGTATCTGTGTAGTATTAAAATTACGTAAGTTTTTATAAATATATAAGGCAAACATAGCATGAGCAGTGCTGACTTTTTACTACTTTCATGGGAGGCTGGCATTTAAGATTTGATCATGCACATCATACCTCTCTTTACTAGGCTTTATTATATTAACTTAGTTTCGTGGTTTTACAAGTAATGATTGTATGTTGAGATGCTACTTATTGGTATTTGTCTGTGTGCTCCCAATGACTTTTTTCACAGGCAAACTATATCCACAGTTGCTGATCTGAGACACTGATGAGGAAGAAGGGACCAGAGACTTTTGTTCCTGTGTTAGAATAAGGAATGGGGTAGTTCTGAGTTTTGATTTTGTAAGTGCCACGAAGGTAGATGAGCACGTTTCAAGAGGCTAGAAATAGCTAAAGTTTCCTTAGTATGGGTTACTATGTTTTCCTTGTGTTTCCTACTTTTACATTAATACATAATTGTGTTGCCATTTATATATTCAGTGTGAAACCTTTGTGAAGTGTTAACCTCATCAAAAAAAGAAGTATAAAGTGTAACTATACCAGGACTTCATTGCGGTGTCAATGGATACTTTAGAAGTAAACCTTGCTTTTTGTAACTGTTAAAAATAAAAGCTTTCTATCTGCATATCATCTACTAGTTCACATGTTTTTCAAAAGCCAGCTGCACAACAAGCCTTACAGCTGCAGAAGCAGCATTTCAGAACCCGTCACCACTTTCTTTAAGTAACTGAAGATGTTGAAATGCTTCTTTTTTTTTAATTTTTTTTTTTTATTTATTATTAAACTGCATTTGTGCAGATTTTATTGATGTTTCAGGCTAAGACCTAAGAAAAAATTTTCTATTTAAATGTTTCATGTCTTATTAAAAGTCACTTAAGAAGCCATACAATAAAAAAAGAAAATAAGGTGTTTCTTTTGAGGGGGGTTTCTTGTTTACCCTGCAAGATATTCCATCAAACAGTATCTTTTTGGTATTAACTACAGGAAAAACCTTGGACACTATCAAACCTGAAGATAACCCAACACAATCAGTGATTAACGGGGCCTGTCTTCGATAAAGCAGAGCTAAATATGAAGCTATGAAGTGGGCAGGTTAGTTTTAAAATTTCGGCTGTATTAGTGCTTGTCTTTATATGATAAATCTGCTGAATGTGTAAATGTTTCTAATTTTTGCTTTGAGATGATGGAATCCTTCAATATCAAGTTATTTAAGTATTTGCAATGAAATGACCATGTTAGCATTTCTCAGCATGATCATGGAGGACATACATAACCAAGTAGTTCTTGCTACTCAATTAGTATTTAGACTTCACCCTTTTGCAATGCTGTTGTTTGGTATGTGGCTGCAGCAAAAAACCTGAGACCTGTTAAATACAAAGGCATATAGTGACAGGACAAGGGGGATGGCTTTCCACAGACATAGCAGAGTTTTAGATTAGATATTAGGAAAAAAATTTCTTCTCTGTGAGGGTGGTGAGGCACTGGAACAGGTTCTTCAGAGAAGCTGTGGCTGCCTCATCCCTGGCGATGGATGGAAAGGGCTTTGAGCAACCTGGTCTAGTGGAAGGTGTCCCTGCCCATGGCAGGGAATTGTAACTGTATGATCTTAAAGGCCCATTCCAACTCAAACAATTCTGTGATTCTGTGACTGTGACTTGGAAGGGCCTTAGTTTGAAGTGCAGAAACAAAAGTTGAGAGGAAAAAGTGAAGCCAGAACTTCAATGAGTATTTCTGGAGGAGAAACTACAGCCTCCCTCATCTAATGTACATGATGTGCACCAGGGTCTTTTGCCACTGTCAGAGAAAACAAAAATCCCCAGTCCAGTCAGTAGGACATTTCCTGTGTTCATGTATTTCTCAGACATCTTTCTCCCTGAGGAGAAGGAGTTGTAAAAGCCTCAATAGGTGGAAGTTACTGTTAAAATACTAGCGCTGTTCTAAAAATGGTAAGGCATATTTTGACAAAGGAAACTTAAATAGAGTTATAAAAACTAGCTAACCCCAGGTGTAATTAAAATAGGGTAGCATCTTTTTTTGTCTGTGCAACAACACAATAAAAATTTTATATTAAATCCACTGAACACACAGTCTTGTTTTACACTCACTATTTCATGTTAATTCTTTGCTGAAGTACCAGTTCAGAGAAGATTCCAACACTGATACTTCCCAGTGGTAAACTGTTTGCCTGCCTTACTCTGCTGCTCTCTTTCAAACACGATTTTTTCACTATTATTTTTGTTTAACTGGCAGATTTATGAAGCATTTGTCATTGGTTAGCAGTTCAGAAATCTGTTTTGTTACAGAGGTCACATTATAACTTTAGGCTTACAGGGCATTGCCTTTGGTTCTAAATAAAAGAAACTGGATGTTTGTTTGTTTTTTTTTTTTAATGAGTATTACCTGTGTTGTCCATTTTGATTTGTAGCAACTACTAAAAGTAAAATTTGTAGTTAATGAATAGCAAATTTTAACATGATGTGACAAATTACGTTTTGTGATACCAAATATGTGACATACACTGAACTTGCTCAGACGCTTCACTGTAGATAGTTTAATGCATTAAGATTTTGGAAGGTCATTCCAGTTAGTTTCACTAAACAATAATGTAAGGACTACAAAGCATTTGCTGAAAAAAAAAAAAAAAAAAAAAAAAAAAAAAAAAGGTCTTTTTTAAATTTTTATGTTATCAGTAAAAATAACTCCTTTTAAAACAAAGATATCAATATGTATCATAAACGTTCTACTGACAACTGGATTGAGTAACTGGAGTAAATAAAAATCTAGACTGAATGTGACAGAATAGCAAATTAACAAAACCATACATATCTGGGATCTGGATGTGGGGCATGACTGCACTTAACACTTCTTTTATTACACCCTCTGGACGTAAGCACAGGAAACATTAAATTGTGGGGAGAGAAGAACACAGAGAGGGAAAGAAGTTTATAGCTCTTTTCTAGGAAGTCTACAAATCAAGATTTTTGGCCCTTGATTCCTGAATTAAAGAACAAAATGAAAAAAATGTCATACTAAAAAGAGTGTATCAACTTCAGTAATACTGGACGTAGCCTCTCTGCCAAGATTAGGAATACCAGGAAGTGCTCAGCATGCTACCTAAAGGGAGGTCAGTTGTTTCTCTTACAAAAGAGTCTAAACAGAATCATAGAATCATAGAATAGTTAGGGTTGGAAAGGACCTTAAGATCATCTAGTTCCAACACCCCTGCCATGGGCAGGGACACCTCACAATAAACTATGCCACCCAAGGCTCTGTCCAACACGGCCTTGAACACTGATGGCGACGGAGCATTCACAACTTCCCTGGGCAACCCATTCCAGGGCCTCTCCACCCTTACAGTAAGGAATTTCTTCCTTGTATCCAGTCTAAGCTTCCCCTGTTTAAATTTGAATCCATTACCCCCTGTCCTCTCACTACAGTACCTCTGGAAGAGTCCCTCCCCAGCATCCCTATAGACCCCCTTCAGATAGTGGAAGGCTGCTATGAGATCTCCATGCAGCCTTCTATTCTCCAGGTTGAACAGACAAAACTCCCACAG
This sequence comes from Forpus xanthops, assembly GCA_032466535.1. Lineage (NCBI taxonomy): Eukaryota > Metazoa > Chordata > Aves > Psittaciformes > Psittacidae > Forpus > Forpus xanthops. The sequence goes on along the minus strand of JASSUY010034947.1, from coordinate 412 downwards.
TCTATCTTCATACAGGAAGTGCTCCAGTCCCCTGATCTTCCTTGTGGTTCTTCTCGGGACTTGTTCCAACAGTTCCATGTCCTTTTTATGTTGAGGACACCAGGACTCCACACAAGAGTAGAGGGGCAGGATCACCTCCCTCATTCTGCTGGCCACACTCCTTTTGATGCAGCCTAGGATACGATTGACTTTCTGGGCACACTGCCGGCTCATGTTCATTTTCTCATTGACCAACAACCCCAAGTCCTTCTCCACAGGGCTGCTCTGAATCTCAAATCTGCCCAACCTGTAGCTGTGCCTGGGATTGCTCCGACCCAGGTGGAGGACCTTGCACATGGCATGGTTAAACTTCATCAGGTTGGCATCAGCCCACCTCATAAGCATGTCAAGGTCCCTCTGGATGGCATTCCTT
>JASSUY010034945.1:0-53656 GCA_032466535.1 Forpus xanthops | reverse complement strand
CAGCATCCCTATAGGCCCCCTTCAGATACTGGAAGGCTGCTATGAGGTCTCCATGCAGCCTTCTCTTCTCCAGGCTGGACAGCCCAAACTTTCCCAGCCTGTCTTCATACGGGAGGTGCTCCAGTCCCCTGATCGTCCTCGTGGCCCTCCTCTGGACTTTTTCCATCAGTTCCATGTCCTTTTTATGTTGAGGACACTAGAACTGCACACGATACTCTTAAGTGAGGTCTCATAAGAGCTGAGTAGAGGGGCAGGATCACCTCCCTTGACCTGCTGGTCATGCTCCTTTTGATGCAGCCCAGGATGCAGTTGGCTTTCTGGGCTGCGAGCACACACTGCCGGCTCATGTTCATTTTTTTTATTGACCAACACCCCCAAGTCCTTCTCCTCAGGGCTGCTCTGAATCTCTTCTCTGGCCAGCCTGTAGCTGTGCCTGGGATTGCTTTGACCCAGGTGTAGGACCTTGCACTTGGCATGGTTAAAACTTCTTTGCCTCAGTTTTCCCGTACTCCAAAAAGCTTTTGATAGGATTTTTTTTTTAAAGCGCCCTGTAAGAAATAAAGAGGTTTTCCTACAGTTACAGTTGTTACAGTGCTGCCATTTGTTTACTGTAGTTCATCCTTTGATATGAGTGAATGATAGTTACTCAGTTCTGAGATAAAAGCTGAAAGTGTGACATGTATGTGGTTCATACTCAAGCAGTAGATGCTTATTATCATTAGTCCTGATTACGTTAAGTTTTAGTTTAAAAATAGCTGATACCACCTCAAGTTTGTTATTCACAGCAGAAAACTTGGTGTGAATTGGCAGACACGTTCTGTTGCACCTGGTAAATGTAAGCTAGAATAGTGGTAGATCTGAGTGACAAAAGTTATAAAGTTATTGCTGTTATTAGTGTTGTTAGTGTCCTAACTAAAAGGGAATGCATTCACTGCAACATAGCTATCTGTGTTTTAGAAGGGGCTCACTAGAGTGTTCTCTCATAAGTATATACAGGTAAGTTTTGTTTGCAGAATTTCCTCAGATGTAGTATTAGAGGTACATTTAGCTCTCATTTGCAAGAGAACTCTGGGAGCATTTCAGTTTCATTTCAATTAATTTATCAAGGTAGAATAACAGATAATTTACTTAAACAATACTCTTTGTTTCTGGTATATAAATAGGAATTGTTTCTTAAAATGTAAATGCCTTTTGAGGTGATCACAGCAAATGACAGGTGATGACGACGGTTGACTGTGCTTTTCTGTGGCATTGTATGTGGTTTGTCTGCCAATTCATTTTGCTTTTATGCGCTAATAGTGTTACACTTGTAGAATATTTTTAAAAGTCAAGTACAGATCTTTCATTGCCCAGCTGTCAAGTTTCTTAAAGCAGAAAGAGTGACTGTGTTAACTTGTTATAGCAGCCTTAAAAGCCTACATATGTGTTATCTTCAAGTTTAAATTATGACATATTTTTTCAGGCCATATAATAGTTTCTCCTATGAAAATCAATCTTTATTTCAGAGAATAATACCAGGTAGCAGTGAGAGAACAGTTTCATTGATACGTAGTCTGGTTTTGGTTTCTGATAGTCTAAAAGAAATGTCAGCAGTATGTAACATTTGGCTTTACTTTGGTTTCAGACAATACTTTTTTTGTGTGAGTACCTTGTTTAGGATGTCAGTACACTGTTCAGAACATGTACTAAAAACAAAGAGTCTAGTTCCATCAGTTGGTCTTTGCCTGCAGAAACTTGAGCTTATGAGTCTCTTGAAATAATGTTAACTGAAAACTCTGGAGGTAGATTCCAATTTGATATGAAGTATGATTGAACATTTGCAGTTAAGGACTTGGCAAGTAGACTGACTCCAAAACTTTGGACAGAACTTGTTCTCCTGTAATGCATAAAGATGTGTATCAGAAGCATGGTTTGCCAAGACTGACTTCCATAAAGCAAGCCTCAAAATGCTGTTTTCTGTCCAAGTTATAATGGTTTGCTCACTAGTGGAAGTGTTTTCTGCAACAAACTTCGGACTGAAAACCTGTGGCAAGTTTTTCTACCGCAGCTTTAGTTCTGAGGTTTTTTTAAGTCCCATTTCTCAGGCTTAGGATATACCCACATTAGCACTCAGGAATGCATCCAGAAGCAAATCTCTTTGTGATCCATATTTACATCAGAACACAGTGAATGGGCATTAGGAGCATGTTACAATCACAGGATCAGACTAGACCTAGTCATAGAATCACAGAATGAATCATGGTTCAAACTTAAACAGGGAAAGTTTAGACTGGATCTGAGGAAGAAATTCTTTACTGTAAGGGTGGTGAGGCACTGGAATGGGTTGCCCAGGGAAGCTGTGAATGCTCCATCGCTGGCAATGTTCAAGGCCAGGTTGGATATAGCCTTGGGTGGCATAGTTTAGTGGGAGGCATCCCTGCCCAGAGCAGGGGGGTTGGAAGTAGATGATCTTAAGGTTCTTTCCAACCCTAACTATTCTATGATTATATGGAATGGTGTGGGTTGGAAGGGATGTTAAAAGATCATCTACAGGCAGGTTACAACCTTCCTGCCACGGGCAAGGATACCTTCCACTAGACCAGGTTGCTTCAAGCTCCATCCAACTTGGCCTTGAACACTGCCTAGGATGGGGCTGCCACAGCTTCTCTGGCAACCTGTGCCAGTGTTTCACCACCCTCACAGTGAAGATTTCTTAATATCTAGTCTGAATCTACCCTCTTTTAGTTTAAAAAGTCCAAAGTGAACTCTTCTGAAAATAGGCATTATGATGGATGAGGGATTTTTAATACCAAGAGGTTTGCTCTACTGTCCTGATGCTCTTGTGCCTCAGAGTTCTCAAGTGTGAATGTTTAGATTGTATGTCTTAGTACTTCCAGAGGCCTCAGTTACAGTGGAGTTGTGATGTGCTTGTTTATTGCCTTATCTTTCCCCTTTAAAATGAGCATTTTCCTAATCTCTGAAAGGAGGAAAAGCTGTTTGTTTTGTTTTTTTTTTTTTGTTTGCATCTGTGTTAACAACAGATCATCTTTAGTGATGAAGCATGTTTGACATATTTTCTTCTTTGAGATGTCTATTCTCTACAGGATGTCAGCTTAGCTTATTTGGTGCTGTTGAGCTTTGCGGAGGCGAAAAAGCATTTCAGCTCTTAACTTGACATAGTGCCTGTTTGTAACTCATGATCAGGATAAGACTAGAATTGAAATAGCATCCCTATTGGTAACACAGCATGGAGACTAACCTAATCAGTTCTGCAAAGAGGAAAGACTTCCTAGCCCTCTGTAGCTCTCTTCCAAGAATTCATTATGGTCAAGAACTCTGTGGCATCCCACAGTGAATACTCTCCATTTCAAATAACTTGTTTTGGATTAGTTAAAGGGCAGTGGTACGGAATTTTGTCATTCTTTTGTCACACAAGTCTCAAGGGATTATCAGCAGCCCATTGTATAGTGGCTCCATCTCCCATCACTCTGTCTCCCATCACTACTTGTATTTTGGCTACAGCTAGAGGGCAGACTTAACATCCAATTCTGGTGCCTGAACATGTATTTATTCTTCTGTGATTTCAATTAGTTGTGAGTTACCAGGTCTCTAAACCACCTGTTCCAGACAGATATTTTCACTTGACCTGTTAGTTGGAAAAATTGTTCATGAATTTATAAATGTCATTAACTCAGTAATGACTAATGCACTTATTCAGAATTCACTGCTGGACATGAATGGCAAAGTGATTGTACTCTCTGTGTACGCTTAAATTCACTTTGGCTGAGACTGAGATTCCACTAGGTGATAGGAATCACCATAAACATTTGGAAAGCCAATTAAAGGTTAGAACATTCTGTTACATAGGAAAAAGGTTGTTACTTCAGCAGTGATCTTTCCCTTGGATTGTTCTTTTACAGGCTATCTCAAATCCTGTCAAGAATTTAGTCAATACCTTCTAGTTAATGACAACCTCAGTGTTCTTCGTAGTAGTCTGTGAAAATGTGTGATCTATTCAGTAGGTGATGCAATGAGTTCAAAGGTATTTGTTCTGATAGTAACAGGTTTTAATCTTCCAGCATATCTGCCTAACTACAGCAATGTGAAAGTGTTGGCCTCATGCGATTTTGGGGCTGAATTAGTTTAATTCAGTGGCTGAAAATTTTGCTGCGCAAGAAAAATTGGTTCATTAATTACTCAGGATAATTTTAATATGGGATTTTTTCTTTTTAATCTTACAGTACGCATGACAGTATTATGTGTGTTGTGGGAAAATAAAGCTGTGAGTCATAGGCATTAACTGAGCTATATACTTGTTCAGAATGTATTTAATGTCTACACAGTAAGTGGAAAAAGAATATGTAATGATGACTGGTGGTCCAGTTTTTACTGTTACATAAATGAAAGACTGTGATACATTGCTTCTTTGTCCACATGTACACTTAAGTACAGTTTAGCACTGCACACTCCCATATTAGAAAATGTTCTATGTCTGTGTCCTAAGTAGTCCCATAGCTTGCTTAGAGAGCAGAAGAGATGCTGTGGAACACCATGCAGTTCCTTCGCATTGGCAAATGGCTTGAGTTATCTCACATTGTAGAAATCCATGTAGCTGCTAGCCTCTATACATTTATATACACCATGTTGACTCCTCCCTCTCCCATCCATATAATCATACGCGGTCTATATATATCACATGAACCAGGTCAGAATAAACAACTTCAAGATACAAGACTTGGACTTTTTTCTTCACAACAGGCACAAAGAGCTATTCAAATGAAATATTTAACAATAAAATTTGTGTATGAAATATCCTCCTGGCTGCTACTGAAGAGTTCCCTCAAACACTTTTTTGTAATGAAGGATTCCTGGTAGGGAAGCACCAGGCATTATTTTTATGAACCAGAATATAAAGCATAAAAATGAGTTACTGTGACCAAAAGGGGATGCCTAATTTATTAGTCTGTGATGTCCTAAGCCTAGTTTTTGTTTTGTTGTTTGGTTGTGGGGTTTCTGTGTTGTATCACACACAGTGATGAAGACAGTCTATTTCAATATTGATTGATGTAGACTGATGTTCCTCTAAAGATACCCCAGGATATTTCTTCTTCCTTGAGGCTGATTAAAAGCTTTAGGCAGTCCTCTTAGAATCAGAAGTTTGGGTTGGAAGGGACTTTTAAGGATCACCTGGTCTTCTTTGTACCTTTATGTGAATGCTGATGGATATTTCTCTAGGGAAAGTGCATATGACAAAAGCTTAATACAAGATATACAGCCTCCCAAAGAATTTATGAAACTATTTCAGATTAGCCTGCATAGAATTCCTGCAATTCTTTTCAACTCGGTACATGGGTTTGGAACTGGCATCTGTGTCTTTGTGTGATTTGCTGCAGTCATTTTTCATCAGATGTCAGATAAAAAACTCCCATGGATTTAGCTGATCTTCAAAGAACGTTGTTCTTCAGTGAGCACAGGCAGAAAGCAAACAAAAAGCCCCAAACAAAACAAAACAAAAAGAAAACACAGAACCCCAAACAGAACAAAAAAACTCACCTAAACAGATTTCCTATTTGAAGGAGACTGGAACCAGCATCTAGTTTGGATTCATCTTCTGGACATTTTCATAGATTTGATAGGTTTTGTTGTTGTTTAGTTTTCAATTTTTTGTTAAATCCTGGAAGATGTATTTAGGTTTTTGCATACTGAAGTTGTTCAGTGTTGTTTCTGTAACTGATGTGGTTTGGAGATGCAGTCTTCATCCCGTGGAGTGTACAAAATACTGAAAACTAGGAAATAACTTCTGAAAAAAAGGAAGTTTTTTTCACTTTTGTCTCTATCAGCAGCTTCAGGAACTTGTAAGGTATCTGCTAATAAATGGGTACTGAGTTTCAATTGTAAAATGTTGTATTATTCTATAGTAACCATCAAGAGATTTGTTGTAACAGATCCCTTTTTCTCTTTTTTCTGTAGGTCTTCATTACTTCAAAAACATTGTGTTAGTAGGATCTCTGCAGGATCGTTATGTTCCTTATCACTCTGCTCGCATTGAGATGTGTAAAACAGCTTTAAAGGATAAACAATCAGGTAATAAATATCCTGCAAAATAAGCAGATCATGCAAGTTAAACCTCATAGTCTCAGATTCATCTCACTTAATTTTGGGTGCTTAACTGAGGCACCTCTGTTACTGTCTAGACACTCTGGGTGTACTTTGTAGTAATGGGGAGAGAAAATCCATGTGAGAGCTGAACTGCTTTCTGGATCTGTCCTGTTCTGTTACAGTTACAAAGGTATGAGACTGAATAAATTTCGAGCTTTCAAACTTTGCTGTAAATTAGGTGGGATGAACGCAGCCCTGTGTGTTCCCTGAATAGGGAGGACAAATAGCTTTGACTTTTGAGGATGTCAAGTTACAGCATTGAGCACATGGCCTGTATTTAGTTGAGGCTTAATACTAGCACTGAAAAAGATGGTTTTCCCATTTCCAGTGATAGTTGTTGTATTTACTGTTGAGACATCCTAGCACAACTGGCTTAAAGCATTACAGATTGACACATAAATACCTTTTACAGTGTAATAGATTAATACTGATGAGCACATTCTCACTATAAATGCACAAAATTAAAATGTATAGCTTAAAATTATTTTTTCAACATTTCTGGTGAAATTAAGCTTCCTGTATATTCTGTTTTAACAGAACACCAGCATAAACACGTATCATTGCCTCTGTTACTCTGGAATATATTCACTTTTGAGTTCAAGGTCAAAGAACTGTATTTGTTTCTGGTGATTTACTCAGTACAACTTTTCTGTTCCTCTGCAGGACCAATTTATGCTGAAATGATACAGAACCTGCTTCTGCCAGTTCTCCAGAATAAGGAATGTAATTTGATTCGTTATAATGTAATTAATGCATTACCCAATACGGCAGATTCTCTCATAGGGAGAGCTGCACACATTGCTGTTCTTGATTCAGAAATATTTTTAGAAAAATTCTTTCTTGTTGCTGCCCTGAAATATTTTCAGTAGGGAATAGCATTCTAAGAGACTTGGTTATTACCTCATTAACAGATGAATCAAATAACGTGTGGTATTGAAGTATAGCTGCAGCTGTATTTTAAGAGATATTTATACTTTTTATATGGAAGATAATTTATATCATCCACACTTAAGGCTTTTTAACATCGACTTTACTTTCTAGGTAATGTGGCTGTGCAATATTTTTTTATTTTGTTCTTTTTACTTTTCTATTACTTTTTCTTAATTTGGGGTACCTGATTATTTGGACATTAAAGTACCCTGTGTACTTCCAGTTGATTTATTATTGGCTCTGAGATGACAGAAGTCAGTGTCACTTGGCTACCTTTTACAAGAGGCTTTGGATGCCAAAATAAATTGGTGTTTAAAATCCTGATAAGGTCGGACATGTTCAGTTGTATTTTAGCACTGTAGGAAGTTTAACTGGAAACACAATGAGCTGCTAAAATACTGTATGTTTGAAAACGACTCTACCCATGGGTCTGGCAAAGACCACTGCCGCGTTGTCTGTCCAGATATCACTACAGCGTAACAGTGTTCTACAAAATCATTATCATCATTGTTAAACATGTTCTGCCTGTGGGAATATATTTTCTACTGATCTCAAAAACATGTTAGTTTACATACTCGATTTTATTACTGGAACTTTAGTTTTCAGAAGCAAATGGCAACTAAGGATTTTTTGAATGTTTCATGATAGCTGCCTTCAAATAATTGGAGTTTTGCAAACTATTAAAATTGCTCCTTACTCTGTCAGTTCTTCAGATGAATATGGACAGTTTTACATGGACTTCCTTGTATGTACGTAAAATAAGTACATGTTAAAAATTTCTGCAATACTTTTATGAACTTAAGCAATTTTTAAATATTGTTAAAATGTTTTATTGACTACAAAGTATTGTAAATATAAATTGATCCATCTTCAAATGGGACAAAATTGTAAACTTCACCTGTTTAGTGATACAGATAAAATGTTTTTGATATACAGGAATGTTAAAGGTCTATTGACTTTCTACTGGTGCTGAATAGCATTAAGTTTGGTTTCTCCTCCCGGCCTTTTTCTCTCTTTCAAACAATAATTCACTAAAGGTGGGGGGAGCAAGAGTTACCTGTGCATTCACTAATTGTACACTAATTGTAATGAACATTTTTTGAAAGATATACATTTGTTGTATAATGCATGTTTATTTTTAGCATTGTGTTATTGCATCTGGTGTTAATAAAATGAACAAATTACTCTAATAGAGGCAATTAAAGAAACTGAAATGTTCTGCTAATTACCAAAATTTTGGGTAGGCTCTTTTGTATATAAGTACTGACTTTGTATTATTTGAAATGAATATAGCAATAATAGTTTACAGTGAAGTAATTTGGCATTTGATATGGTTTGTTGTACAATACAATCTTTGTAGTAATTTTTTTCTCTCTACAGCTCACAAGGTGCTCAGATGAGCATCTACAGTTCAGTGACATGGACATTTGAGAGGGTATTTTATTAGAGGTGTGTTGGGCAAGTCCGTATGACACAAAGACATCTGAAATACATTCCCCCTATAACAATGTCTACCTTTATTAATAACTTTTATTATGATGGTGCTACTAAGTTTTAAGTACTTAAATTACATTCTGACATCTCAACTGTCTTATTTAACTGTAGTATAGGAGTCAGCGAGTGGCTAAATTGTGAATATCAGTTGAGGAAAGCAGATACACAGAATTTCCTTGGTTCACAATGAGGAAGGTCGGCTGCTCTTAGTGTATAAGCATTCGGCTGTTTCTGTCACTGGTGAAAAATGTCTGTCTTGCTGCATTTCTGAAAACCCCAAAGTGTAAAGTGTGCTTTTGTGATGAGCAAAGCAGAAATATCCTGGCAGAAATAACCACTTCATTTATTTTTAATAGTAGATCCTGTCTATTTAAGGAGGCTTGAATTTGCTTTGTTCTTTGAGGAAAACGGGTGGTGCAGGAATGAAGTCATGTGGTATTTGCATCTAAGTTTATCAAGCAACGGGGCAAATTAACATTAATTTCTCTCCCCTAATTTGTATTGCCCACTGCAGCCCACATGTGGTCCAGTACCCGTCTCGGAACTGTAGCTGTTTGTTATCTCCAAGTCCCAAAGGAATGTGTTGTAAGAAAATAATGACCCAGACGTGTCCTGGAGGCATATGAAGTTCATATTTGCACTTGCAGACCATCACAGTTGCAGTTGCTGTCTAAATATCACATACAGACTTGGATGTTTTGGACAACTGCACATGTGCTGCATAGCACACTCCTCCTACTCCTGCATATTTCTATTTACTAGATGAAAATACGCACTCATATACATAATTCAGTGTCGATGCAGTAGCAGCTATGAAGTATTCCACCTCACCCCTCTTCTGTTTGAATGAAGGCTTCATCTTCCTGTAGCGGTGGTGACCTCTGCTTTATGCAGGTATCCAACAGCAGCTTGAAAGAGAATTACGCTGCTTGCAGAATGAGAGATAAAAATTAAGGTCTTAACATTCCTTTAGATAGCTTCCAGTCTCGTGCTCCCTGAAGGCAGTAGCTGCTGCTGTTACTTCACAAAGCTCTCAGCAATATTATTAGGAGGTCACTGCATAAAATGAGCATCAGAACTTTTGTTTGCATGTAGTGTTATATAAATAAATTCTGTGGTTTGTGTTTGAATCTTCCATCAAAATCAAGCTTTCTGATCCCACAAATCTAGTAGTGGCTGCTACTTGCAAGAACTCAAGTTTTACTATGGAAATCACTGGGGTTTACTGCAGAGCCAAGAGATTTCACAATGGAAAACAAAGCACCCTTCATTCCAAGTCAGTCTTCTTTGCACAGCCCTGACCAGGTGTGGTATTTGGATAACCAAGCTTCTTGAGATGGTCGAAGGGAATAGGAATCATTTAGCCAGAATCAGCACACTTGCTGCCTCACTAACCTAACTTCTGCTCAGCTGAACTGACCTCCTGCAGAGTTTGTGCTAGCACCAAGTCTTTATTCTTGGTTTTTTAGAACAGCAAAGTAAAATACAATATTGTTTGAATCTTTCTGGCAAGGCAAGCTGCAGTGTAAGAGAGAAATGATCAGTAAACAGAGGCAGGGAAACAAAAAAAACAGCATTGAATCACAAAATGAAAAATTCCTGTGGCATGTGCTGTTTGTATTTACCAGTGTTCATTCACACTTACTGTCTTTCAGCCATGAGATCTAGAAATACATAACTCAGGAGTAAGAAGTGAATTTTGCATTTTTAGAGCAATACAATAAACGTAGACTAGAAAAAAAAAACATCTTGGAAAACCTCAGCTTATTTTTAGAATCACAGAATGGTTTGGGTTGGAAAGGACCTTAAAGATCACCTACTTCCAACCCCCGACCATGGACAGGGACGCCTTTCACTAGACAAGGTTGCTCTAAGCCCTATCCAGTGTGGCCTTGAACACTGGCCACGGATGGGGCAGCTACAACTTCTCTGGGCAACCTGTGCCAGTGCCTCATCACCCTCATGGTAAAGAATTTCTTCCTAATGTCTAATCTGAACCTACCCTCATTCAGTTTAAAGCCATTCTCCCTTGTCCTGTCACTACATGCCCTTGAAAAAAGGCCCTCTGCAGCTTTCTTGTAGGCCCCCTTTAAGGTACTGGAATGCTGCTATAGGGTCTCCCCAGAGCCTTCTCTTTCCCAGGCTGAACAGCCCTAGTTGTCAGCATGTCTTCATAGAAGAGGTGCTCCAGCCCTCCGATCATCTTCATGGCCCTCCTCTGGACTTGGTTAAGTAGGTCCATGTCCTTCCTATGATGAGAACACCTGAGCTGAATGCAGTTCTCCAGGTGGGGTCTCATGAGAGCAGAGTAGAGGGGTAGAATGGTCTCTCTCAACCTGCTGTTCACGCTCGCTTTTGATGCAGCCCCAGACATGCTTGGTTTCTGGGCTGTGAGCACACATTGCTGGCTCATGTTGAGCTTCTCATCAATCAAAATGCCCAAGTCCTTCTTTTCAGGGCTGTTCTAAGTCAGTCTTTCCAGCCTGTATGTGTGCCTGGGATTACTCCAATCCAGGTGTAGGACCTTGCACTTGTCATGGTTAAGCTTCATAAGGTTGGCATCAGCCCACCTCACAAGTATATCAGGGTCCCTCTGGATGGCATTCCTTCCCTCCAGCGTACCAACCCAACCACACAGCTTGGTGTCATTGGCAAACTTGCTGAGGGCGCACCCAATCCCACTCTCCATGCACTGACAAAGACGTTGAACAAGACTGGTCCGAGCACTGATTCCTGAGGGACACCACTTGTTACTGGTCTCCACTCGGACACTGGAGTTGGCCACATCTCTCTGAGTGCAACCATCCAGTCTATTCCTTATCCATCAGATGGTTCATCCATCAAATCCATGTCTCTCCAATTTCGAGACAAGGATGTCATGCAGGATGGTATGGAACATTTCCTAGTTAATCTTACATTGCTATTTCATAACATCTGAGAGTATATATAAGCATTATCTTTTGGACTGTTAAGCTGTTCAGGAACAGCTTAGTATTAGTTGATATCTGCAGACAGCTTGGTATGTGTATTTTTAAGGTAAGGATTTCAATGTGGTTTTTACTGTATTGAGCACGTAAGTTCTTGAACTTGACACAGATGCTTTTTTCTTGCTGCTTTTGGGCAGAGGGAGTATTTTTTCTGCACAAATCACCAAAATTCCTTTCTTCTTGCTGAAACAGAGGCACAGTATTTTGCTGTCAGAATAAAGAAGAGTGTTTCCTATTATTTTTGGTCTCTAATGTCCAATTAACCATTCTATAAGAAGCTGCTTGAGAAAACGTTGACACATAAAGCAGGCAGTTAAATTCAATCACTTTCAGTGTGTAGGCAGTGCCAGTTGTAGTGCAATAAACTCAAGGGAGTGTTGCTGTTAATTTACCAAGGAGATTCACTTTCTTAAGCTCAAGATGTGAACACAAAATGCTATTTTAGACTCCAAGAAGGGCTGAATGAAAGCTACCTTCTGCAGGTTAGTAGCTGTGGACAGTGTTTTAAATTCTGTTTTATGGAAGAACAAAGTTAGCTGGAGAAGTTGGAAGTGTTTCCGTGTTAAATGTTTCCGTATTAAAAATATTAACTGGGGAAAATTAAGTGCAGCTCCAGCCCATGATCACCAGTGTTACTTTTTCCAGGGGGAACTGAGAAGACTTGGTCTAAACGCTCTGGGTCAGCTACGGGGTTTGGTTGTTGCATTCTTCCTGGGAGGGTGATGATGCCTGTTAAGAGTGCAGAAGAGCCACCAGCTGAGGCATAGGATGGAGATAAAGTTTATTACTAAATTACTGCTATTTAAGTGATTTTCTGGTAACTTTGATTATATTAAAATAATTGCAGTATGTAAATAATTCTCTGGTAATTTTGAATTTATTTAAATTGTTACAGTATTGTATTTCCTTGTAACTTTTTTCAACTATTTTAATTTTGTTTTTTTATATATGTATATACGCATACGTTGGGGCAAAAATAAGTCCTTTCAGCCATAAACTATTGCACGGAAGAGACGAAGACGCCTTTGTTGCAGGTTTTGGGGGTGGCAGGAGTGGGAAGGAAGAGAAGAGTTATAGCTTATTTCTCGAACACCTCCAAGAGCTAGGAGCTGCCTCCATCAAGCCTTTGGCTCCCCAGGCTTCGTTCCGCTCCGTTCATCGGAGACAGAGCACCATGGGGTAGACCATAGTGTCCCAGGCTGAAGGAAGCTGTTGGGCCCACAGCCACCACCATCACCTCAACCGCCTTTTCCCCCGCCACTCCCTCAGGCGGGTCAGCGCCGCCTCCTGCTTCCGCATGCGCACCGCGCCTGCGCCGTCCCCCGGGTGTCCTGTGTCGGCGGGGCTATGGCTCTGCGGGTGCTGCGCGGCGTGCCCGGGGCAGCGAGTAAGAGGCTGGCGGAGGGCGGGAGGGGTCGGCCTTTGCCGTCGAGGGGGTGCTCGGCTTCTCCTCCCCTTCCTCACGCGGGGAGTTACTAGCGTGAAACAGTGGGGTGGTTGTGGGCCGTGACTGTTGGCGCTTTGACTGCTGAAGGGTGCCTAAGATGGCGGCGTGTGAGGGGGAGATGTGCCCGTCTCCCGCTTCTTCAGCCCAAAGCTTCCTCGCCCTCTTAACCTATTTTTCTACAGGATTCTGTTTGTAGGTGGTTTTTTTTTGTTCATTCCTGATACTAATATTCTCCTCTATGTTGCAAATCTGCTGTCCAGCTTCATGGTTTGTTCTGAAGGTTTGCTCCTACTGTTGCTGCGAACTTTTAAGGGCTAGTAAAGTACTAACGCGTGGTTTAGTATTTGTAGACTAGCCGGAGGGAACTTACTGTGTCTTTGGAAGTTGGTCTGTGTCCTTTATGTGAGGAAATAGCTGATTTGTTCATGGAGAAACCCAGGCTGGAGGGCAAATAAGGTAGCCTGTAGCCTGCCTAACAGTGTATGTCCCACAAGCACACTCGTCTGAGGCTGTTCCAGAGGGCTGCAGATCAGGCCATTTCTCCATCAAAAGCTGAGACTTCTGTGAGATTACCGATGCAGTATTCCTGAAACAGACAGGTGGGGTGTGTGTCATGTTAGATGTCTTTATGAGCTGTATTTGGCCATCGGGTTCTGGGCAGGATTTGGCAGGTGCTTCTCTCTTCACCCCGACCATGCCCTGAGTGCCCAGCTCCTGCCACTGGGATGGCTTTGTTTTGATAAATCGTGTCTGAGGACCACTTAGAAAAACTGGATATTGCAGGTGTTGGTTGTGCAGCAGCTTTAAAGACCTGCGGTTTTCAACTTCTTTTTAAATTCAGGTATATAATTAATAAATTGGTTAGCTTTGTGATAGCTCATGTAGGATAAAGTAGTCAAAGATCTGCTTATGGAATGATGTTTAGTGACAAAGTTGGTTGTTTCTCTTGTCTTTTTCAGAGGTACTTAATTTTGAGCTTCTGTCACCTCTGTAAAGAAGAATTATTTTGGTCAATAATATCAAGCATTACAAATAGGAAAAGGGATTTTGCTGCTTCTCTGTTGACAGAGATAATCAGTTTCGTATCAGTACTTTAATCTGACTTTTATTTGAACTTGTGCTAGAATATCAGCTATCGTTTAATTCTGTAGCTAGCTTCTCTTTCAGCTTGCTGAAGAATGACAAGATGCTTGGCAGGAGTAGAAAGATCCCATGTTTGTGGAAGGAGTAGATTCCTCACTGCTCATAGTCCATTATGTCATGCTTAAGGCAAGAAAAAAATTGCTCCTTGGAGGGATTGGCAACAGTTGGCAACATAGTATTGTTTATGTGGCTGTAGGGTTTAATCTTAAGGCTGTGGTATCTTAAAATGAATGAATATGCTGATTGTGGGAATACAAGTGGATTGTTAGTGGGTGTGTGTATATAGGTGAGTCAGATCCACACTACTTGAGAAGGTTTCCTGATACAATCTCTTCAGCAAGGTAGAATAATAGTTCTTGCAAGTACTTTGCACCCAGGCTGGTACAGGGAGCATTTCTGTTTGAGTCTTCCTTCTTAAGAAAAGTTGGAGCTCCTTTAGGCACTTCTCCATAGCTGAAATACTTTCAGAGGACCTTTGGCCTTTTAATCAAATGCAGAAATAGTAGTCATTTTGAGTGATCTTTGCAAGTACTTGTGGACTTGTTTGTGACTCTTGAATTATTTCTTGGAAATACATTATTGCGAGGGTGGTGAGATGCTGGCAGAGAGAAGTTGTGGCTGCCCCATACCTGGCAGTGGTTAAGACCAGGTTGGACAGGGTTTTGAGCAGCCTGGTCTAGTGAAAGGTGTCCCTGGCCATGCAGGGGAATTGGAACTAGATGATCTTTAATGTCCCTCCCAACCCAAACTGTTCTGTGGTTTATGACTTGCAATATTTGTGTGTCTCCATTTTTATTTTACTTGTGAGAACTTTAGGTATGGATATTAAGAGGCTTTCTGCTACATTTATGTTAAAAAAGTAGGGCTTTAAAGGAATAGTGTTTATGCTTTTAATTAAGGCATTTACATGCAGTTATATAATTGAACTTAAATGTGCTGAAAGTTTGTCCTGCTTTTGACTACCAGCTGAACTGTTTTTCTATCCTAAGGGAAGCCCAGCAATTCTCTACGAGCATATTGGAAAACCTCTTACTAAGGAAACAACATTTTTACTTTTAAAACTTTCTTTTGGGAAAGCATAAGCTTTTTATGACTCCAAAGCTGCTGGAAGTGAGCCAAGACGTGGAAGTCAGCAGGTTTCTTGGGGTAGGTTAGGACTTTTTGAGGGAAACAGAAAGTACTGGTCTATGCTAGTGTAATTACTATTTAGAGTCTAAAATACAAGAAGATAACATTGAAGATAAGTTCAAGCACTTTAAAATACACTGTTCGTGTGAACTGAGTTATACAACTGACATAGTTTTGCCTGCATGTGTTTCTAGGGCCAAAAATAATTATCAGTGCCAATTGCTTAGGTGTTTGTGAGTTGAATGTCAAACTAATATTTGGAGTTTGTTTTCCTTCCCTCCACTCCTTGGATTCTGAAGTTTTCTGAACGGTATTACCCTCACACTGATGCTACACGTCCTTTTGTTTGATAGAGTCATCACTGTTGTACAGCTCTCAGAGGAGCACCAGCTGTAAGACAGGAGGAAGATCTGAACCAGCTAAGCAGCCACTCAGGAAACCGAAGTTACCAGTAGGTCGATTTGATGAACCGGAGGAGTTCAGTGTAGAGAAGGAACCCCTGGAAAGTAAGTCATGTTTTACAAAGCTGCAAGGTGTGTTTTAAAGGCAGGACCTGAGGTGCAGTGCTGATGTTTTAAGAACAGGGATAGGTGTGCAACACACTTCATGTTCACTTGCTAAGCTTAGTAGCTCTGGAAAAAAGAGACAGGGCAGTGGGAACAAGCTGCAGCAAATGGTGTATAAAGGAAAAAGTCTTCAGAACAAGGGTGGTGGAACACTGTGACAAGCCGAGAAAAACTGTGATCCCTCTCCTCTTGTTGCTACTCAGATTTACCTGGACGCCCTGACCTCTTACCAGCTTTGCCTTTGAGCAAGGCTGGAGCCGTATGTCTGCCAAAGGTGCTTTCCACCATGAACCATGGCATGATTCCAAGTAATGTAGTTGGTATTGGTCTGTTACAGTAGAGCTGTAAATTGTGGTATTAGACTGATGAGGGCACCAGCCACTTTTTATTATGCAGAAAGCCTGTTCTATTTCTTAGTCCACAAAGATTTCTGATTCATGCTGTATTTTCGTGGACAGCCATTCTCCTAGGTAGTATTTTGCAGGTGGTGTTTTGGAAAGCAACAACAGATGCTGAGTTGATTGAGCCACCAAGAGTGTCAGGGGAGGCCTAATGAACTGCTGCTGTTCTTGTTGTGTTCCAGTGAACATAGTGGGGCTGCAGTTAGGGAACCTGACAAGACTGAAGCACACGTGCATCACTGCTGAAGTCACTAGAGATGTACTCTCTCAGACAGGAGAAGAAAGGATCTCTTTCTTCCTTGTTTTTAATTAGCCATATTCCCATATTTGTTGGATTGACCCTGACCCAATGCGCCTTAACTAAAAGTGCTGTCATGCTTTGTCTTATTCACCATAGTCTTACATTCTGCTGCTGTTTGCCAGAAGTGATAATGTTATCTATTTCGAGTCTCTAGGACAAGCTTTTTTAATACATCAGTAGATTACTGTGAATTTCCAGATGACAAAATGACTGGAAAATTATAGTATCATTTCCAAAATAGTTGCAATTTCAGATTGTGACTCACTACAGAACTGACTCAGAGTTGGAGCTACTGTGCAAGCAGCTATTTAATTCTTGTCCTTTTATTCCCAAGAAAATAAATGTCGCTGCTGCTTCATTTAAAACAAATGCATAATCATTATATTTTACTTTTTGGTTTGTTCTAGGTTTAGTACAAGACTCAGAGGTTTTTTGGCTTTAAATTTAGTTGGATCTGTATATTTTTTCACGTGTAATGCCAGTGATGGTTTGTTATAATGACTTCCCATTGTGTTGTTATGGAAAAGTGTAAGAGTTTTAGCTGGTGATTTGAATTCCCACTGCTATGCAGCTATCATGGAGAAAGGTTTTGAGCTTCTGCATCTGCTGTCAGCACATCAGTAGTAGTACATATTGGGATGCCGACATCTACTAAATAAGATTGTATGCATTTGCACTCCTTATACTGCCAGAGGAGCTCACACACTGACATTTCCTATCGTAGTCCACATGAATTTTTAAACAAGCATCCCACTATATCATTCTGTACAGCCTGTAGCTACATGAGCCTCCCTCTATCACTGTCTTTTTCCTCTGCTTTCCAAGATTTCTGCTGTTTTTTCTCATTTTCAGCCCTGGTTCTCATTACTTGTGTTGCCCACCAGGGCTGAGTTATGGATGCAGCTGAGGGAGCCCCAAGTTATGCGTGTGTACAGGAGGCTCTGGGGAATCAGGAAGCCAGGAAGGTTGTGGGGTACAGAAGCTTTGGGGAGCCCTGCAGTCTAATGCAGGATGAGAAAACATGCTAGGATGGTGCTGTGCCAGAAAGTACTACATGCCCTGGTGATGCCTAGTGGGATGGCCACTGTGCAGCATAGGTGATCTGAGTTTATAACTCTTTAAGAGACAGCCCTGAGTAAGGGAGCACTGAGTCACATAAGGATGTTGACTGTGAGGTGCAGAAAGCTCCATGGTGTTCGAGTAGGTGGCATGAGCTAGGAGGGTACTGGGAATAGAAGCAGCACTGCTCATATGCAAGCTTAGCGTATTGATTACCAGAGAGATCCAAGAGCCCCATTCATACCCCACTTATAAAGAGTCACCCTCTTCTGAATGGGCATCACAGAAATGTAGGGAGCTTAAGCTTCATTTTAGAAGGTAAAAAGTCTAATTTTAGCCATTTAGGATTTCATAATGCCTCCTGTGAGAGGGATGTCTAGTCTGGTGGTGATGAACAAATCAACAACCGTGAAAATACAGTGCTTTCGAGACAAGAATAATAAAATCTTAATTAAAATTCAAACAAAAAAAACCCTGAGTGCTTAAAATTAGGGATGAAAACAAACACAGAAAGTGAGCTGGTGTTTGGATGTAGTGAACACAGGTACGGTGTACCTGAATGGCATGAGTTCTCTCTAGGAATTAATGAGAAACTGTGGTACTTAAGTGCCTGTGGACAGTGAGTTGCTTTTTATTTGCATAGCTGAGTATGATCACATTTATTGCTGACTGGAATCAAAATGTTCTTTGACATTACTTTTATATGACTTGGAAATATTTAACTCAGGATTGCCTTTAAAACAAGAATTTATTTTATATTTGAAAATGAAACTGAAAAGCAAACATTGTAGGTGGTGGCATTTTATATTTGTCAACATCATAGGTGTTTTAACAAACTTCCCTTGCCATTTTAGAATTCCCAGATGGAATCAATCCTGTCACAAAGGAGAGGGGTGGACCAAAAGGCCCTGAACCTACACGTTTTGGAGACTGGGAGCGAAAAGGACGTTGTATAGATTTTTAATATATAAATGTGTCTATATAGCTAATAAAACATTTCTAGTTGTTGAAAAATGTACAGAAAAATCTTACCTGGGTTTGTAGTGAAGCTGCTTATTTCTGTCACGTTTGTGATGAATTTTCTGAGAAGTGTTGTGTAAATAAACATGATGGCGCAACTCAAATCTTGGAGTCATTGTGTGCTCAAGGTACACCTGATCTTTAATGCTGTTTATTTATACTATACAGATGTGAATAGTGATGTGAAATTGTAAGGAGCATACTGAGATGTGTAAGGGGTTGGATTTCTTTATGTATTTAAACATCTATGTAATGTCTCGAAAGGGCTGGCAGAGTTTTGTAGTTTGTGACCTTAGATGCTGTTTATCAGAAGTGCAGCCACCTCCGAGAAGATCAGAATGTGGTTGGTCTCAGCCTTTTGCACAGTGGTTCATAGGTAAAAGTGACCTTAGCTAAGAACTGTCCCCTCTGTCTCTTGAGTTGGGGTTCCTCTTGTTTGTGGAGTGGGGACGGAAACTTAGTTTTATCTCATCTGACTGACGGCTGTGAATGGTAGGAATGTGGAATGGCACGCAAATGGAGGCTTAATTCTGAGAGGATCAGCTTGTGATATTGAGTAGCGTAGGGGTGCTCTGTGCTGATTTAGAATACAGTGGCTATTTGGTAGTGCTATTTGTGATATCTTTTCCTTGATGAATGGAGATGCCAGCTTGAAAACAGGTTAAATACTGCTTGGCCAAGGGTGCCATTGCTTTCTGATACTGCCTGGTCGAAGGGACTGAATACATTAGAAGATCTGATATCACAGGTCTTAAAACTAAGTTACCTAGCATTGAACTAGTATCTTTGAGTCAGTCTGAGTTCAGTTCTTAAATTAAGACTTTGCCCAGTTGAATATACTGTAGCAGAGTGCAAATTTCCCACTTGTGTGGGTACTTACTAATATGATCAAGCTGTCATTATTAAAATGTGTGAACATACGCCCAGTTTGTTTCTGCAAGTTCTTTTTGATAGCCTAAACAAATGGATCTTCTCCAGTCTTCAGCTGTAAATGGTTTCTTTATCCTTTTGTCTTTCTTTCCTAGTATTTTGCAGATTTTTCAAGCTCTTCTCTTTTACTCTACATGTTCCAACGGATATATTCACAGTTCCCATTAGCTGGTTTTGCACACTACCACAGTGGCATTAAAGCTGCATACGTTTCCTGGAGAGCCCAGGACCATCTCCCTTTCTATGACCCACGTTTCTTTTTCCTGTATAGGTATTTTTGTCTTTTGCTGTGCCAAAGCAAGTTGTATCTGAATTGAAAGACAGCTTTACTTCACAGTGTCTGCTGTTCTGGATTGCTGTGGCTGAGTGTAGGCAAGCATGGCTTTGTTCTGTTTTGCCTTTTGCATTATTTTATTAGAACATTATGGTGTGTTAATCCTATCACAAATGTGTACAAACTCCCTAGAACTCACTGAAATTGCAGCCAGTGGGGGAGCTCCCCACTAAAATCCACCTTGTTTGTATACCTGAGCTGTGTTTTATCGACACAGTATTGTCCTAGTTGTGACTTAAGATGGTTGTCTCACTGCAGCAATGCCCTATGAAGGTATTATAACTGTTCAGTAAAGCTTATCAACCAAGTACCTCACTGAAGAGCAAAATGAGGTTTACTAAATCTTGGTCTTCTTATGAGATGGTAACTGGTGGTAATTACATTTTGAACCTTTAATCTTCTACAAATTTAAATTCTGCAGCATGGTTTGGCTGGTCTGTTTGACCAAAGTTGGTCTGCTTTCCTACAAGAGCCATTTTAGTTCCTCTTTGGTAATATTATAGTTATAATTTCCCAAAATCTGTTGACATTTTCAGTTGCCTTAATATGTGCTGGGTCTGCTGTCTTTAAACCTTAATATATACAGTTCATTAAAACACTGCTGGTAATGCTTTGCCTCTTGCTGGTGTGTTGAAAAATGCTTCATCACACAATATTTCATGTTTTCAGACAGGAAGCAGAAATTTTAATTGGAAACTTCTGCTTTTCTGCATCATTATTAACAGGCAGAATATCTTATCTGGGGAAGAGGCAATAATGCTATGTAGCTATCGTATTTTTGAATTCTGAATCTTACTCTCCTCATCTGCAGATGGTTGCAGGAGTTCTTGCCAGGCTCTCGCCTTCCAGGCATACACTGTGAACCTTTACCTACCTCAACTTCCTTGCATTCCTGGTTTTCAATTCTAGTTGCTTCCTTCAGCACGGACAGCTGCTGCAGAACTGTGCTTGTTTGACTTAGCACATAAAGGACCAGCCTCAGTTTTTCATACTTTCCATTATGTTGCAGTTAGTTCCCTCCCATCTCCACCTGCTTTTTGATTAAGGGAAGACCTGACACCCAAGTGCTGTCCTGCCCGATGCATACCTGCAGATACCTGCCTCTCAGCACTCCTGACCTACCCTGCCATGTGAGGAAGACCTGGGATTTGGAAGTTACTTCTCAGAGTGCTGTCTGTGCCACCAAGAGTGCCTCAGAAAGGCAGGGGTCTTGCTAACCAGTGTTGTGAATAGCTGTCAGGGAGTCTGCGCTCAGGAAATGGAGGATACTGCTTCAGTCTTGAGGAGCTTCAGGCTCTCCTCCTTGGCCACTGCCAGTAACCACCAAGTATTTGTTTCACTTGTTTAGGGAATGTGTCAGGAAGAGATAAGGAACTGAGCTTTTGGGCAAAATAACTTGTAACTGCCAAAGAGGGGAAGCCAGGGGGCCTTTTTGTATGCTCTATCAGTCTGATATCACCAGACAGAGCAGAACTAAAGAATTCTTGTTGTTTGTGACTGTCCTACATCTCCTGTAGCTCCAGTGTCTTCCTCCACGTATCACTGTTGACATTGTCCCCACCATACAGGCAACGTAGCATCTTTCTGCCCATCCTTCCCTGCCTGGGGCATTACCTATTCCTCATTCCCAGCCATGGTAACTTAATTACCTTGGAAACTCTTCTCTCCTTGGCAACTTTTCAGAACAGGTTGAAATTACTTGCTGGCTTCTGGAGTCACGGGACAGTGCAGATATTGGCTTCCCATCTTCTGGAAACCAAGCTGATGAATAACTTTGACACATATGTATTTTCTTCAGAAATATTCAGCACTTCTCTGCATCTTTCTACTGCGAGCAGAGCTTTTGTTTTCCTTTCAGAGAACATCCGGAATGCCAATTAAGGCGTAGAGCAGTAAGACTGACATCATTTTCCAGGCATTAAATCTCCCAGTCAGCTGTAGTCTCAGGCTGTAAAAAACCACATATTTTAATGTCATTTTTAGGATGAGTGTTCAAATAAGTTTTTTAAGATCCATACTTAACAAATAAATTTATAATACCTGGCCATCAAAACACCATTATAATTTTGGGATGTTAGTCTCTGGCAGAATTAGATGAGCTATGAAGTGAACTGGTGTTCAGGTTAATTCTAGAAGCCACATTCTGAGCTCTTACTTATACCAGGACTCTCTCCTAATCAGCTGTTTTAAACCAAAGTGACTTATGTAGCCATCTGTGCTTGCTTCATAATTAGTTGCAGTGGAGCCTCTACAAAATAGTCCATTTTAGCACAGGGAGATGAATTCTTCATTACAGATGGTGAATGGGAGGAAGCTTTAAGTGCATCCCCTCTGTTAAACTTCAGAGGCTGCTTAAACAGCTGTCCTAAGCAAGATGATATTGGAGAGCCGTCAGCTTTGTGGTGGGGACAGCAGAGAAACTGAGGTGTTGGTGACTCCAAGGTGTGAATTGCCCACTGCCTTCTCTGAGGGAGGGTTGCAGTGAGGCGGTGGGACCTGTGGTTCTGCTGCTGCTGCCTGTGCCCATCCCCAGCACTGCTGATAGGGAAGGGCCAGCTCTTGGGCACCTTGTAGAAGCGAGTTCACTTCCCTTAAAACAAGAGGAAGAACGCTGAAGCAGGGACATTAAATCCCTTCTGCCTGTCTACCTCCCAAACCAATGTCTACTGCATGATACAGCCAGGAGGGTAACACTGGATATATTTATACTGGGTGACAGCAGGTTATCTCAAACCTAGGAATTGGTGGGGATTCTTTCCCCAGTAGGAAAAGGGTGAAGCATCTCAGCCTAAAAACTAAGCTGTCTTCATTCGCTGTGCTGCCAAAAGAGAGGGAGCCAAGATCAAGATGAAAGTGGTAGACAAGGAAGAAATACGTATTTGCTCAGCAAAGCCTTGGTCTGTGGGACTTCCTAGTGAGAGGTCAAAGAACAAAGGGTGGTGTGTTTCCAGTTTGAAAGCTGGTGAAAAATCTACCATCACTTAGAAGATATCTAAGGAAGTGTTGCTTGGCTCAGGGTACATCCTGCTTTTAGCCTACTTTTTACCTCATGGCTTTCACTTGCAAGTTCTGCAGTATGTCTGTGATCTTCAGACAGGGTGTTTCTGCAGATGTTTTCCTTGCAATAGGACTGCAGTGTAATGCCAGGTGAGTGTTTGGTCTGGCAGGCCTGTCACGTCATTCTCCCTGTATATAGTGAAGTATTTTTTTCTGCCTGGTAATGACAGCTACAGTTCTTTTCTTATGAAACTGCATGTTATTTAATCCTGCTTTTGATTTTTGCTGGCCTTGAAGCCATTTCTGTATAGGTACCCTTAGTTCTTCTGGAGTAGTAACAGGATACTTCATAAAATTAATCCCACATTGCAGGTTCTTCTCCCTTTCTCTCCTTTCTGTAAAGGAAATCTTTTGATGATTTGTATTTTGTACATGAAGATCTTGTTGACAATCAAATATCAACATGTACTGGAGCTCCTCCGGTTGCATGTGACTGTCAAATACGAATTCCTTATTTCATTGAAATATATCTTTTGTGGGAAGTCAAGGATGCAGAGAGGGAGAGAGAGATATGCCTCTGAGAAGTAGTACCAGTCTTCCTGAAAGTTTTACACATAAGCCCAAACTCATGTTAAGGTCTCTTTGCACTGGCCATTGATGAGGGTCTCAAGCAGGCTGGGACAAGGGCAGTCCCAAAACAAGTCACTTGGGTGGGTTTACAGGTTGATGGCTCCGTTTGCAGAGAAATCCCATGCTAAGGTAGGACAGACTTGGCTGGCAGGTACGTTGTAGGTCACCTGTGAATGACTGCTGTGGGCAAAACCATCTCTTAAAAGGCACAGTTTTGAGTAAATGGGCTTCCCAGAACAAAGTGACATCATCAGTGATGCACATGGCTGTTGTGTGTGATGTCAGCTCAGACACTGGACCTGACCCTCTCATTTGAGTACCAGTGCAGTTGCTTGTAATAGTGCAAGGTCACTCTCTGAGCCAGGCAGCTACCTTCTGGTCCTGTACATCCTCTCCATTTTGAAGATAAGCAGGGCTTTATTCCTTCTTAAGAACAGGAGTCTCAAAGGGGCCCCTGTACCTTCTGCTGTTTTGGGAGTGCTCCATCCTCTTGTCGCCTCACTCAGGAAGATTTCTGGTGGGAGAGCACCTGGCAGGGAGAGGCTGAATGGCACACTGAACAGGAGTAGGGCACAAGCAAATGTGCCTCGGGCAGCTGATGACCAGATGGTCCTTCCTGTAAAGCAGTTTGTGGTGTAGTGTGGATAATACCAGCTACACTGCAGCAGCTGCTTGTGCTCCACAAGCCCTGTGCAAGTAGGAAAACCAGAAAGCCCTGAGGAGGATTCGCACAGTGATTGTGGTGCTTTGTACGAAGCCAGAAAGCACAACAGTGCCGGAATGCAAGGGAAGAACAGGTATTTCATTTCCCCATATTATTGAAAATAAAGGGGGCAGAATGAGATGACCAGAGCATTAAGGCAGCGTGCTGTGTCACCATACCTATCTGAGGTAACCCTCTGTGTCAGTGTACTAATCAGTTGTTACATACTGCATTGTATCTTAAAATACCTTATTGTTTGATTTCTGACCCACAGCTTCATACACTTTGGAGCTGAAGAGAAAATAAATGTTTTGATTGTTGCCACCTGTTAACAATAAGACGTGTACAGTATGACCCAGGATACAAGTAAATGTCACAGCTCCCTCCATGCTGCATTCAATCCTCAGTACATCATCCTTTCCCACCACTTCACTCCCAGGACTTTCAGCTCTCTTCCCCCATTCCTTGGCTGTGGGCTAGGCAAACCCAAGCAGTTGCAGAAAGGATGACTCACTGATCTTTCCCGCTATCCCACGTGGGTGCAGGATAGCTGTCTTGCTTAGCTGCACC
Source organism: Forpus xanthops (assembly GCA_032466535.1). NCBI lineage: Eukaryota > Metazoa > Chordata > Aves > Psittaciformes > Psittacidae > Forpus > Forpus xanthops. The sequence continues at coordinate 28,878 of JASSUY010034945.1, read as the reverse complement.
CCCACGTTGTCCTCTCCAGAGGCAGGCAAGCTGCAAAGCCGAGGTTGTCCTTGGAGCTACCTGAGCACTCCATGCTACTTTACAGGCAGCAGGCTGCACTCCTGCATCTCTGGTGCTCTGGACAAGTCCCAGACATGCGGTTCTCCTCTCTGGTTGTCTCTGGCAAAACAAAATGTGTATGTTGTTCCTCTCCATGGAAGGAAATTCTTTCAGTAACAGCCTCCCACACAGAGCTGAAACTGAAACCATAACCATTTCTAGAACATGAATATCTACATACATTTGCATATCCTTATTCACATACATATACACACCTAATACAGAAGTGTTGGCAGATCTCATCCCTGTGTGGGAGGTTGGCACTTCATGAAACCATTTCACAATGTATCAAAGCTCGATAGCTAACAATTATGATAAAATATTTTAGGTAGTAAAACTGAAGCTAATAGTGTTTCTTCCGCAGTTTGGTTATCTATAAATATTTGATATAATTTTAAAAACTGAAAAAGTTACAGGCAGATCAAGACTGGTGTAGAAGGCAAATACTGATGTCTCATCTCCACTGATGGCAAACACCAAACTGTAACAGAACATTATCTGCTGGAACTATACCCCAATTCCAGCTCACCCAGTATCCTTCACCTGACAGAGGTATCTCCCAGTGCTTTGGGAGAGGTCCCCTGTGGCAGGCATTGTAGGGCAGTGGTGGGGCCATTTTCTGTTTCAGTCTTCCATTATCTCTTACCATAGTCTTACAGTTCAGCTATTTTGCACACGTAGTTTTCAGTACAGCTCTTTCAGGTCCCATGTTGCTCAAGCAGTCCTATGTCTGGTACACAAACTGGCAAGCAACAGAACTAATATACAAAAGTATAAATCGTCTTTGGAAACAATTTAAGGAGCATTTGATCAGCTTCTCCTTTGAAATTGTTTCTTACCGTTGACTTTTTTTAATGCTTTAATTAATCAAGAGGGCTTGTAGTGTTTCCTGAGTGGAAAAACATAGTTAATAAAAAGATAAACATCATTAAGGAAAGTAGTAGAGGGAATAAATTTGAGATACCAGAGACCTGAGTAACTGTAACATTCCTACAGACTTTAATGTATGTGAAACTGGATCCGATGTGAATAAAGAGTTTGTTTCCTTTCCTTATTGTACATATTCAACTGACGCCACAAGAAGGCATGTCAGGTATTTCTTATTTGTAATAACAGCATCATTCTCTGCCTCTGCTCCTCTCTGGTGACACCCCACCTGTTGTACTGCATTCATCTCCAGGGCTTCCAACACAAGAGGGACATGGGCCTTTTAGAGCTAGTCCAGAAGAGGGCCATAAAGATGGTCAGAGAGCTGGAGCTCCTCTCATATGGAGGCATGCTGAGAGAGTTGGGCTCATTCAATCTGGAGAAGGCTCTGGGGAGATCTTAGAGCAGCTTCCAGTACCTAAAGGGGGGCTACAAGAAATCTGGGGAGGGACTTTTTACAAGGACAGGTAGGAAATGGCTTTAAACTGAAAGAGGGGAGATTTAGATTAGACATTGGGAAAAAAATCTTCCCTGTGAGGGTGCTGAGAGTCAGGCACAGGTTGCCCAGAGCAGCTGTGGCTGCCTCACCTCTGGCAGGGTTCAAGGCCAGGTTGAATGGGGCTGGGAGCAACGTGCCCTAGTGGAAGGTATCTCTGCCTGTGGCAGGTGGTTGGAACTGGATGACCTTTAAGGTCCCTCCCAACCCAAACCATTCTATGGTTCCGTGATTGTGCTTCAGAATAATGGCAGAACAAAATTTGAAGTGCTGTCAGATTCAGTTCTACTTCTCAGTGGAGAAACCTGATTATATCAGCCTTTTGCTTAGTTCTGTTTTCAAAATTTACATTCATAGGTGAATCCTCACTGTTGCGTATTCACATGGCATTCAGGCCCAGTTGTATATGTCATTTAATTACTTTTATTTCCACCTGAAATTCTAACATGAACAGCATCTTATTTCCATGATCTTTATCCTGCCTTTTAATTGCATGTGCCAAAACAGGAGGTTGGAGTGCTACATAATGCACAGTCTGCTGTATCCCTGACATTAAAAAACAATTCCTGGCCAAATATAGCCCATACCTTAATCTTCTTATCCAGCTGTGGCTTGTGAAGCTTCTGTACCTCGTGGTGTTTGCTCTTCTACTTACAGGCTGTACTGCTGTTCTGCAGTGATCACAGAACTGGCACAAAATGCTTCCTTTGCATCATCAGGAAACAATGGGAAGAATTTGGAAAACGCATAGAGCCTAACACTCAGTAATCAGTGTTCTCTCAGTTAATGAATGGTCAGCAGTGCTCTGAGGGCTGGGTCATGTGAACTCAACCACATCAGTTGTGGCTGGAGTATGTTTAAGAGCAAGAAAAACAAGAAGAGTGCAAGAACAATGAAGATTGTGTGATTGAATTTATGCAGGCTGGCTGGTGGTGGGGAATGCCAGTTACTACATGGAGTAAGGAAAGAGGGTCTGCAGAGGACAGCAGTAATTAAAACTTTCTTTGGAAATACACCTGTACATATACCCCTTGCTTACTACTTGAATAAGAACTTAAATGTGATATAGTAACATCTCTCTAAAGAAGTGTTCAGGTGATAATACTCTTGGATATTTTTAAAGGTAAAGAAATATGGATACTGTTTACAGCCTGAGAAAGCAGCAGAGCAGACTATGTCCCATTCTGCTCCACAGGCTGCTGACACTGTTGCCTGGGGGTTCATTGTTTCATTAATATGTGTTTGCCTACTCCCTCAAAGAAGAAATAGGTGTCAAGAGAATTTTGGATAAATTGTTGATCTAAAACCTTACAGTAAGACGACAGGATTATTTTCACTGCACATACAAGACAATGCAAGTTGAAATACATGAAGAGAATCAGTGCTGAATACAGGCATCCCGGCCAGGGTGACACATAACATCAGCAGTTTGTGCACGTGGAGACATCTGAACATTAGAGGTAACACTGTTCAGAAACGTGTGGATCAACTCGTTTGTGAAGAGTTTGTTTCTCATACTCCCTACCAGTCAACATCTACAGGCTGCTTCATACAGCACAGGGGCACGCCTCAGCTAAAGCTATGTAACAGGGCTCCACTAAAGGCCACATGCAGGGGAGAGAGAAAGAGAAGATTGATAGGCTGCATCTACCAGTTAGACTGAGGTGAAACCAAGCACAGCACCCTCAGACACATGACCTCTTGGAAACATCAACTACACCCCTGATTTTGACACACAGAACCACGGTGTCACATTCAGACTGTCTACAGTGTGTGGATGCTTTGTCAGTTCCTATGTGTCTTCCTTGGATCAAGTATGTCTGTAACTGAAATAAAACTTGGAAGGAGCAATCTCATCAGTGCTTGTGCAACACCTTAGGCTCTGTTAACCACTTAAAAGCAGTACTTTTCTGTAACACTCGGTATTATTTCTCAGTTTTTACCCTTCCTGGAGATTGTTTTTTGTCAGGGTTTCATTAACATTAAAATCAGGTTAGTTGCAGGAGGAGAAATCCCATTTCTTCTTAACTTCAACTGACCCTCAAGTTCTTCGCTTTTCTAATAAAAGCCGATATTTTTTCATAGTGTTTATAATAAAAGTATAGTTTAAACAAGTTGGAGCTATGGAAGTTATCTTCAAAAGTTTAAAGGAAAAGAGTAGGACTCCTCACAGCAATCATTCCCTAATAACAAAGCACATGCAGATTTCATCTGATATAATACTTTAAAATATTCTCCTTCATCCACTTTTGTATTAATAAAAGTAAAAATGCTTTAAAAAAAATGTTCTCTATTTTTAGTTGACCAACAAGGGGCTTTTCCATTGCAAACAATAAGACCTTTTGGTTCTGACCATAGATGAAAGATGGTAGCCTTAGGACTAAATCAGAAGGCTCTTCTCCACACATATAGCCCACAGCCAAAGCAAGGCACATAGAGAACCCAGCGTGCATTTTCAAGCCCAAATAGCACCCACTGACTGGGTACCTCTCAGCTGGAGACCAGCTCTGCAGGCTCTGCAGCTTTCATCCCACTTTCTGAGGGCAAGAACTTCTCAAGCATCACGAGATACTGCTGGCTACAAACCAGCAGTAGCTCACGGTCCTGCAGCCTCCTCATAAATACTCACCTCAGAACACTGGGGACTCACAAAGCATCTTGCCATGGATCCCCTGCCTGAGCCAGCCAACCTGTTCACACATCATCAGGCAGCATTTTTCTATCATCTGTTTCTCATGCTGATGGCTGCTGTGGTATTTCTCACAAAGTAACCTGGAAATACACGTCAGGCTGTTTCCTAATGCCCCAAACTGATTTGTGAACTGTGTACATCAAGAGTACCAGTCTTCAACTTAGGATGTGCAGAATACAAGTGACATGGGGTATTTTAGTCTCGGGCAGAAATGGGATCAGAAGTGGGAAAACCTGCTTACCTTCCAGTTCTGCTCTCCTGATTCTTGGGAGCTTCAATTCTAGGATGAGTCATTGAGTCATGCCAGAAACACTCCTATAGCTGAGACAGGTTAATGCCATAAAGGGTCAACAAAGGAAGATAGCTGCTCTTATGTGACAGAAGTGCTTCCTTGAACCTCAAAATTCATGCCATCTTCTAAAAATAAATATAAAGCAGATAGGTATTTCAGGAAGAACAAATGAACACAAGGCAAATGCCTTCACCTTAATCCAAGCTCCAAGGATACAGAACTTGATAATAAAGTGTTTAGTAGCATTTCACCCCTATAAAGCTGGTAACACTTTAAAAGGAGGTCAGTACGTCATCTTGGTAATAGAGATGTGGAAAATAAGCTGTTGGTGGTGGAATGACTTGGGTAAAAGCAGACCTGGGTCTGCCTGCGTTAGGTTAGACCCATTTCATCCAGACAAAAATGCTGTCTCTGAGTACAACCGCTAGTCGTATCACAGGGAAGTACAAGAAAACTCACATTACATGTGTTGACAAATCTGCCTGTTTACAATACTGTGCAGAGCAGAAGTGAGGTAAATTAAATCTTCAGTCAAAAAAGAAAGCCATAGGAAATTATTTTTCTTTCCTTTTCTATGATACTAATAGCTTTTGGAAATGTGTGCTATGAAAACGAGGAAAAAGATCAGAATTGTAGTTTTAATTACACCATCAGTGTTGAGGAAACTACCCTGAAATTAGGGAGGCACTTAAACAGCTTAGTTAGTATGTCATGTCTCTGAACATTACAACTCAAAGGACATGAAACCTTGTCTTTAACTATTAGAATGCAAAGAAAGTAAGTCATGGAGAATCTAAAGAACTCTCATAACACTGACGTGGATAAATTTCAGTACTGGTGTGACACCCAGGGCCATTTGCTTCTTGGTTATCTGAGGCACAGGCAGCAAGAGTCAGCTGAAACCAGAGGAAGCTATGAATTGCTTGCAGTGTTTTGACTCACAGGGGACTTCAGAATCATCCAGGAGACAGAAAAACCTACTGCTGATCTTGTGAGATTTCATGGAAAATAGACCCAAACTAGAAATGAAACTAAATATTTGTTAACATCCAAGTCTAATCAAACTGGAAAACACCATCTCCCATGGAAATAGCAGAGGAAGACAACAGTCCGACAACAGCTTTCCATCAGAAGCTATTTTAATCCATTTCTATTCTTTTTCCAATGGTTAAAAGTCACACAATGATCGTAAGTCTCCCCTGAGTTGAAATGATTCAGCAGTACATTTTAGCACTCCAATTAGGATTTCGACTGAACAGTGTGTCAAAAGGATGACAGTTTACATGGCTGCATGATTATCAGAACTTAAGAACCATTGCACTTAGGTAAAATCTCAGATTTGTTAGAACTATAAATTTATATTAATTGACATCACTTAAAAGAACATTATTATATATACTTTTGTATATTATATTTTATGTATTTATTAAAAATAGATACTATTTGCTTTTATATTTATATATAAATATATATCTTTTTATGCTCATTTTATTTTAATCTTAACTATTGTTAATTTGCTTGTTAAGAGCCTTCTGCTAAGGCTGACCACTTGTACTTCATAATAAAGAGAACAGCAAAAGTCTTACCTGGCACTGAAGAGTTGTCATGGACACAAATACTCTATGCATGGATATTAAAGACAATTCCCATCAGGCTAAAAGATAGTACATGACAGTGCTACCAGACTGTACTGTGAATCTTATCAGACTATATGTATAGAATACACAAAGATAATGGCTAGCCTTGGGGGTGTCATTTAAACTGAAGGTCAAGGGATGATGTCAAATCATCAAAGTTGTTGTAAGGACAACATTCCTCATTACAAATTATCCTCCAGAGAGCAAGCAATTATGTCCTGCCTAGCACTAAGCTATTATTAAATGTGCTGTATTAAGATAACAATCTTTAAATAGAGCTTTGAGTCTAAATTATCCTTACAGTATCTTCAAGTGTTTCAATAGTCTGCATGTCCCTGGTCATTCCTAAAACTGGCCCAGTTAAGAAAGGCCCATTCTGCACAGCATCTGAGAACATGAGGATGGTCTAAGCAATGCACTAAAGCTGTTAGCATGAAGGAGCAGTTGCTACAGCATGACAACAAATTGTTTTGCCTTTCCTGCCATAGAAAAGGTAGAAAGTACTCCATATGATAGGATCTGACCTGCAGTTTGTGAGGAACAGAAACGGTGAGTTCTGCTGCTCCACAACCTTAATCTGCCTTCACAGAAACATGTACTGAAATGAAAAAACTCCAGTGCTCATTGGACAGTGGTCCTCTTTAGTAGATTCAACAACATATAGAAGACACTCTTATACCTACATTCTTTTCTTTTAGCCTAGAATTTCTCTGCTTTCTTTTTTGTTCAGTATTTTAGGGTACTCAATAACATGCTTCATATATTTCAGGAGACAAATCCCTCCCCCAAAGACCTGCAGCACATACTGGAACTCTGCATGGGAGTAATGCCTGAAAATAGACCATCTTTCTGCACTTCAAAGGCCCTAGAATAGTCTGGTGGATAAATGACGTTAAAGAACACAAAATGAAGATTCAAAAGCAAGAAATGAGTTATGGAAAATAGATCTTGATCTTGCAGTCAAACAAATGGACATTGTGTAGATCGTTTTTAGAAATGAGACACGGGACTTGCTTGGAGGCTCTAACGGTCTTTTTTATTACTAAAAACTGCCTTGTGATTTTTATATGATGAATCTTTTCCTTTTTATCTCTGTAACTTCTGCACCCAGTATCTAGTTGGATTTTTTGTTCTATAACCTTCTCCTTTCACTTTCTAAATAAAAAGATCATTTTATAGTTAGTAAATTAAACACATGGCTTTCAATGTACTTGGAACAGTAAACATTTCTCCAAGAAAAAGAAATATGGTTTCCAGATAAAACATCAGGATGAAATAAACATGGAAACAATGTGCCTTTGGGGAATAAGAAAACACTCCATGGCTGATTGTGTTTGCCAGAATGTTGAACATGGACTCATCAGATTGATTAAGTCTGTCATAACAAATCATTAAGCCATAAAAGAGAAAATTCAATATAGTGTCTAGAGATAGAAGTCTATTTTTAAACAATCAAAATAGTATTGCTTTTAGAAAATCCCCATTGCTTTACTGTACCAGTATTTTGAGCAGGACTTTGATGTCAAAGATACTGTAGTGATACAAGCACAGACATTGCAGCATTAATTTTTCTTTATCTCTTTAGGCCTGTGTCAGTAAAGACAATATGCCAAGTAAGGAGTAACCAGTGCCATGCAACACAACAGGGAATGGAAACAGCTGTGGGGTAAACCACAACATGCATTCTGTATGGAGAGGAAAACTGCTGTTGAAAAGCAATGCTGTTAAAAGGAGGTTTCTACAAAAACTTCCCTGTTCTGTGAAAAACTGATCTGAAGTGGGGCAGAATTGCAGAGACAGCCTAAAGTGAGGCAGTAAAAAAGTGAAGCAAGTTAGGGAGCTGGAGGGAATCCCAGACAGTCAGATGCCTGCACAAAGACCCCACTCTTGCACACACTGCATAGGGCCATGCAGCTCTTCAAGAGCTACAAATTCTTGGAGTCAGAGCTCAAACTGTCCTGACATCACTCTTCCTGTGCAGTGTAAGTGCACATTTTGTACACAAAACATCACAGTAACCATCACTGACTTCATGTGGCGAGGGGCAGTCACCCAGAAGATTTCTTCAGCAGCCAGATGTAGCCGCTGCCTCGTGAACACATCCAAGTATGCTTCTCCTTAAGTAATTGATTACGGTAGGGCTGAAGGAAGAGATTGCTTCTTTTCTTTCTCACAGCAAATCACTTTTCTCATTTTTTTGTGTATCCCGTGGCTGAGGTGAAACACGTTTTCCTGCAGATAGGAGCTCAGCTTGAGAGTGCTATGGTCATACTTTTATTGATAAAAGACTCGCTGCTCACTAAAAATATCCAGCTTTTGAAGTAGAAATGATCCTTCTTCAGCATCACTGGACTTCAGAGAAACTCAGAAGCCAGTATGATTTGCTATGACCCACCCCCTCAGTCTGCTACAGTATGAAATTATGTTAAAGGAGAAAAAGAAGAAAAATGAAAGTACTGAAAACGTTTCTCCAACATTTCCCCTTCCCTGAGGAAGATTCTAAGACAAAACCAGGTAGCATTGGCAGGACCACTGCGACTTTCAAACAGGTAGGATCTAACATACGATTATTAATTGCTTCTCATCATGAGGGGTATAGAAAAAATACACGCTGATTTATTTACACTGGTATTTTGTAGAATCATGGAATGGTTTGGGTTGGAAGGGACCCTAAAGATCATCCGGTTCCAAGCCTCCTGCCATGAGCAGGGATTCCTTCCACTAGAACAGGTTGCTCAAAGCCCCATTCGGCCTGGCCTTGAACACTGCCAGGGATGGGGCAAGCCACAGCTTCTCCAGGCAACTTGTGCCAGTGCCTCACCATCCTCACAGTAAAGAATTTCTTCCTAATACCGAATCTAAATCTACCCTCTTTCAGCTTAAAACCATTACCTCTTGTCCTGTCACTAAATGCCCTTGTAAAAAGTCCCTCTCCAGATTTCTTGTAGGCCCCTTTAGGTACTGACAGCTGCCCTAAAGTCTCCCAAGAGTCTTATCTTCTCCAGGCTGAACAAGTCCAACTCTTTCAGCCTGTTTTCATAAGAGAGGTGCTCCAGCTCTCTGATCATCTTTGTGGCCTCCTCTGGACTTGCTCCAACATGTTCATGTCCCTCTTCTGTTGGGGTCCCCAGAACTGAATGCAGTACTGCAGGTGGGGTGTCACAAGAGTGGAGTAGAGGGGGAGAATCAGCTTCCTTGACCTGCTGGTCACAGAACAGTACCATAGAAAAGAGAAGGAAACATACTGTTACAGAAGAAAAAACATCTCAAAAGCCAAGTATATAGAGATTCTCTTTTGCCTGCCATAGTCTGAAGCTCACAATTCATGAGCTAGTCTTTAATCTGCACTCTCTGCAAGTTCACGATTTCACTGGGGTGAAAAACTGGGCTGCATGAATCACAGTTCCTATTGTATTAGAGCTAAAATGAAGATTTGTTCCATGTGAAGCCAAGAACAGAAACTGTCCTCAGCTTTAGTGTCTCTCCTGTTGTTTACCCAGTCAACAAAACATTTTTAAGCTGCAAAGACTACTTTTTTTAATTAGTAATAACAATGGAGCTCAGCTGAACTTCTTTGTATTTTCTTTTCATATTTTTCCCTAATCTTTCAAATTTATTATTTTGAACTGATTTTACATCTGATTATTGCTCTTCTTCCTGGCTAGATGTTAAGGACTACTGATACCCTAGGGCTGGTATTCCTATCATCAGACCCTGAAGGAACTAAATGCACGACTCACAATGTTCCATCTAACAGGTGCTCTGTTCAGAATGCCCAAACTTAGCCTGAGCTAAACTGAAATGCAAAGACTCGGGCTGAACCATATATATAGCATTAAATAGCTGAAAATACACAGTGAGCTTGGAAAGTGCAAAGCATTTAATTTTTAAGATCTCTTCCATGCTTCCATCAGAACCATATGGAGCTTCCATTTCCTTATATTCTACACCTACACTATCCCACACTGTAATCCACACTAGAAAATAGCGGCCAAATACATGCAGTAATTTAAAAAATAATTGTATGTGTGCGTATTAGCTCTACAGTATAGATTTTTTTTTTCAGAGCTCACACAATTAAGACTGACAGCAAAGCTAATTGAAATATATTTAGTCATTTGTATCCATCTATTTAATTAACAGCTACTTCCCAGGTACTCTATTTGTATATACAATTACAATGCAGATCTACTAATAACTCTCAAGAAAACAAGACTGCTGGTGAAGCGGCATCATGTGCTAGGATGTCCCTCCATGATGGCACTTGAGAAAAGATGGAGATCCCCTTCTACTCTGAAGAATTTCTGTTGTTATCTTCAGACATGCAAGCACACTACAGCTTTCCAATTTCAGTATATGTCAAATGCTCAGCACCTACAGAAATTAGACTGCATTATCAGGGATGCCATAAAGTTGATAATTCATCCAATACCAGGTGCTCAATCTCTGTGAAGAATTAAAGGAAAAAACAAGAAACTGGAAGAAAAATTTACTACCTCTAATATCTCTCTAGTCAAGTTGCTGTACAGAAACCAGCAGCCATTGAAAATGCAGCCTCACCTAAAGTCTCGCTCCTTTTATACCTTATAACCATCTCAGGGGTGACACGAGTGTTTGCTTCATGGGCCAGGCAGTGGGTACTCAAGCTGTAAGAACATGACTCATGCCACTCCTGGGGCAAGCCCACAGTAGTTGTTGATCAAACTTCCAATAGCAGTGACCCTACAAGGCTGTTAAACATTTAATAGCCATTCTGGGGATTACAAGGTATAATCTTGTTACTCCTATGTACATAGCATTTGCAGCAATGGTTTAGACAGTCTTGTCCCCAATAAATTTTGTATTGCATAAGGATTCTTTTTGTAGTATCAGTACATTCTGTCCTGTAAAACTGAAGTTTTATAAAGCATAGCTTAATATAATATTATGTTCAAATATACATATAGTTTGTATATTAACATTATAAAGGTTTATAAAAGCAGAATTAAAATTGAGCTTTGAAAACTGACTCTAAACTTTCTCATTTTCAAAGTCTTTGGCTTGTTTTGTTCTGTTTGTTTTTAAAGATACTGCATTTTTAGCACTGTTGGATTTGTTTGTGGGGCAGTATTTTCTTTTTAATCAACGAAGAAAAGTATGAGGAAACCCTTGGTATTGTAGTAGGTTCCCTGATACAGATGTTATTTTGTATAACATGAAGTCCCTCTGGCTTCCTCTCTTTTTTCTTTTTTTTTCACTAAAGGTATCAGAACTCAAGCTGGGCAGGAGCTTCCCCATCAAAGTACATTGCTGAAAAATTCTCATTAAAAACAACACTGAGAAGTCATTTCTTAAACATCTAAGTTTTGTACACTGCGGTATGAGACATTCACCCTCTAACCTTTACAGTCAATGAGGAGACACAGAAGATTAAGAAAGTGACTCACCTACTTCTAGCACAGCCCCTTCCAGACAGGAATTCAGCTCACCCCCATCAGACACCTATCTCAGAACAAGACAAACCATCTTCAGGTATATCTGTTTCCCTCCACTGGTTTCCAAGGGTAGGCAGGGCACTGCCTCATAGCTAAAGCTTTTTAGCCTGCGATAGAAATTCCACCTAAAGTATTTGCTGAAACAGTTGTTAAGATTGATTTTGCAGGTTCTGCCATTCACTGCCTGACAAGGACTGCATGTACCATGTTGTCTAACACCACGGGCTGCCCAGACTCTGCAGCATGGGGAGCCAACTTCCAGAAGCTGAGTTTCAGAAACGTTATCAAAATGGTCATTTTCCATGAACTTATATATTGTACAACCATAGAGTGGTTTCAGTTCAAAGGGACCTTAAAGATCATCCCCCTGCCACAGGCAGGGACACCTTCCACTAGACCGGGTTTCTCCAAGCCCCATTCAACTTGGCCTTGAACACTGCCAGGGACGGGGCTGCCACAGCTTCTCTGGGCAATCTGTGCCAGTTTCTCACCACCCTCTAATATCTCCCCTTTTTCAGTTTAAAGCCATTCCCCCTTTGTTCTGTCAGTACATGGTCTTGTAAAAAGGACATGCAGTGTATATATATATTTTTTTTTCCTTAAAAGCAGACCTCTGAAGCACTGAGGTTTCTTATGAATCAGAAATTCTGAAACTCAGCAACTCCAACTGGAACCCAGTTTATTTCTGAACTTTGGTATTTGAAGATGAGGCATGAGAAAAACAGAGCTATTTTAACACCTGGTTTCAATCCAGTTAATAACTTTGCACCTAATACATTCTCCTCCATTAAGTCAAATTTATGCTAATACTGTCCTGATTAGCAATTACTATTTAAAGCTGGTTTATGGGATGATTTCTGAGTAAGGTAAGCGTCTAGATTCAGTGAATTTCAGACAGGGAGTTTATATCCAGTGAGTTTCAGCTATCACATTATAAGACAACATGGATTTCACAAGTTATCTATAGGTATCAACACAAACAGTTGAATAGCCTACAGGATGACAAGCAGTGACAGCTTAAAAAGAGGTCTTTTTCGTGCTGGGTAAATCTGCTTTTGCTGAACACAACACAGCCTCTAGCATTGGAAATTGCAGAATTCCTGTTTTTAAGTTACTCTATGGAAAGTTCAGTTAGCCATGTGAAACTCGCTCAGTTCTGAATATAGGTCTTGATACATAAGTATGTACTTAAGCAGTTCTAAAACTGGATTGCACAGGCTGTGCTCCGCGGGGTTTAATGAAAGGTGAAGCAAAGGGCACTGAGCTGACAGGCTCAGCACCAAAACCGTGTATCTTCTTCAGAAAGAGCCTTAGGTGGAGACATCTGTAATCTCTGGGCTGTGTGTCACAGCATGGTGTGGGCAGACCTTAACTCATTTGATAAATCATACTGTATCCTGAAATACACCTTTTCTTCCTTTTTTTGCTTCTGGCAATACCTTCACATCTACAACACTGCTTCTCTTCAGCATCTAGAAAAAGCAGCAAAGGCACACAAGTAATACATTTTTGTCCTCCTTAGATTCATTTCAGCTCTCAGGGAAATACCCAGCAATGCATTTACAACATGCTGTTTTCAAAGCACTATCTATTAAAATATTAATAACCTGTCCATATCAGCTCCACAGTGAAGCAGGTGATTCCACATCTCTACTACATTAGAGAAGCATGGATGAATACTTTGAAGGAAAGGATAATTTTCAGCGCTGAACCCAAGCAGCACATCTTCCTGCTCAACAGAAGAGGACATCCCACATTAATCTATCCAAGCATGCACACAAAGTGGGAGTTAGACCAGGAAACATGCAATCAGGTCACTCAGTTTAAAGGCACTAAGGGCCAAAGCACACACCAAACAGTACACTTACTCTGCACTTGGGTAGGTTTCTCCAAGCAAGGGAACTAGATCAGTAGCTACTTTTGAAGGCAGGTACCACTGTATTCATTTTACAATTAGAGAGACTACGTGTAATTTACAGGCCAAATCTGTCACAACATGCAAAAGCAGATACTATTTTCTTCCAAAATGGCAGTGCTGCTGCTTACCTAGAGGATAAGAGGCAAGACTATATCCTTTTCTCTCTCAGGGAATTCTTGTTCAGCTCCTGACTTTCCAAAAACCATTTTGTTCCTCAGAGAGCCCAGATGATGCTGAGGATTAGAGGTATTCACTGCCTTTCCAGCTGAAGCTGGTTTTCACTACAGAAGACCCAATTAATTAAAGACACTTTAGGCTAGAAGACTTATCATATGCTTGTTGGTAACGTATTCAACTAGAAGCCAGTCCTGTTCAGTGTCGTATTTAAGCAGACGGCACTACAGCACCCCAATAACTGAGTCCCCAGCCGAGCATGGCTAATAGCAGGCTGAATTAATATTTGTTTTATGCTCCTTCTGGTGCAGTAAGTCTTGGATTCAAGCACTGTGGTAAGGCAAATGGAGCTCAATCTCATTTTGCCATTCTGTATTTTTAGTTCTAACCTCTAATGCCTGCCTCCAAGTAGGATGCTAAGCCATCTCTTGGACTTAAGCATCAATACCTCATCATCATTTTGCAACCTCGTGCCCAATAGCTCAATGGCCAGGACACTCTGTCAGCTTATGGGCAGATCTTAACTCTCTATTTGAGGGAGATCTAAACACATTCTCCCATGTTAGGTGCTAGCTTAAGTACTCATTAACTTGATGCACAGTATTCTTGGTTCTTTCTGTTGTAACTCTTCCAAACTTAGGGCATAATTAGTTCACCATTGGATCTGAGACGAAGAAAGATTCAGAGAATGATTCAGTAATTTAATGGTTGGGAGAGAAAAGACCTGAATTTCCATCTGCCTCACTTAAGTATTTTATGGGCTATATATAAGCTTCAGCTCTTTCCAGAAGGGTTGCATTAGAGAGAAAAAATAAAGCAAGCTAAAATTGAGCTAACAAAGAGGATGTTATTTGTGAACAGACTCAACAAAGTACCCAGCAGAGGAAATGGGACCTGATATAATATTACAGAATCATAGAAGGGCTTGGGTTGGAAGGGACCTTCAAACATCACCTAGTCCAACCCCTCTGCCATGGGCAAGGGCATCTGGCAGAAGGGCTGGAACTAGATGATTTTAAGGTCCTTTCCAACACAAACCATTCTGTGACTGTATGATTCTATGTCAGGTTGCTCAGAACTGCATCCAGCCAGGCCTTGAATGTCTCCAGGGATGGCACATCTGTGGAGAAACGGACACCACAGACATGTTACTTAAAAGGAGGAAAGTGTAGATGTGTGCAGCCTTGGTCATGGAATGTCAGCCTGAGCTACTCCTTCTGCAGGTACTTCGGGTCCAATCAACAGAGCAGCCTCTGCATCCCGAGGAGCCTCTCCCCACCTCAGCACTGTAAGGTCTCTGCTGCCCATAATGCCATTTTACGAACAGAAACACATACTCTCAGGGCAAATTAATGCTTGATGACAGTGCCCATCCAATCAAGAGCCTGTGGCAGCTTTTTTTTTCCCCAGCACTGGCTTGGAGAAAGATGCCTGCCCCCAAGGATGGAGGACTACAGAACACCACCAGGCCTGGCAAACCACTGGGCTGAGTGTTTTGGGGTAATTATCACCCATTGGTTGTCACCTAGTGAGGCACAGAGTACCAGATACTGCATAGGGCATCCAAGGATAAAATGACCACTTTGACCTGCAGAAGGTGCAGATCCACCTCCCCACAGACACAGCTCTGAGTCCAGGCAGGCAACAGACGGTGCTACCGCCGCCACATTCTGTGGGGCCCGACCCGGGCAGGACTTCCTGACTGGGGCTCCTCAGCAGGGCGAGCCGAAGACAAGCAGGTTAGAGACCGGAAGGGCCCGAGAGCCGTCACAGCGAGCACCGCAGTTACCAGAAGAGCCGGGACGTCCAATCCGCCGAGCAGGGCACAGGGGCAGGAATAGCGCAGCTGCCCGGACAGGAACCGAAGCAGCACCCGCAGCCAGGCACTGCCCCAGCTCCGGGTCATTGCGGCCCGGCCGCGGGCAGGGCTGGAGGGCGGAGCACAGCACACTGTCCCTCAGGCCGCCCCGCCCTCGCCCTACAGGTGCGGCGGTTGGCGCTACCTGCGGGGTGGGCTGTCGGCGTAGGGATATCACCACCTGTGGTACAGAGATGACTCTTACTGCCGTGCTGAAGCCAAGCCGGGACCGTGCCGCATCGCCGCCGCCCTCTGGGAAGCCCCGCCAGGAATAGCGGCGTGCCAGCACGGCACTAGGACCTGGAGGACTATTTTTCACACCATCCCCCCTTCCTTCACTCCCGGCGCAGGGCTGCAGTGTGCGTGTGAGAGCGCGAGAAAAAGGGGAAGAGCAGGGGAGGGAGGCGGATGCATTTGCAGCCGTAAGTAGTTCCGGTTGAGGAAGTCGTCGGTCGTGGCAGCTGGGTTCCCGTGGCAGCTGGGTTCCCGTGGCTGCGGCAGGGCCGGAGCGCCGCGTCCTGAGCGGTGCCGTGCCCGGCCCCGGTACTGCCCCGCCGACCGCCGCCATGGCCACCCGCTCCTGCCGGGAGAAGGCGCAGAAGCAGAACGAGCAGCACCAGGCCATCCTGGCCAAGCTGCTGCGGGAGGAGGACAACAAGTACTGCGCGGACTGCGAGGCCAAGGGTACGGCGGGGCGGGCAGGGGCGGCAGGCGGGCAGGCGTAGGTGTGGCGAGCCCGGTGTGTGCTGGGGCGGGGTGGGAGTACCGGCAGCGAGGCCCGGGTAGCGCTGCCGCCCCCCCACCCCGCTCCACGTCCGCTGGGGCGGCAGGGCGCTGCCGGCAGTCGGCCCACTCCCGGCGCGGTGGGAGGCAGATAACCTCCGATGTCGTCGTGGAGCGTTTTCCGCCCCTCCGTCAGCTGAGCGGTGGCAGCTGTGTTACCCGAGTGACGACCCCCGGCTGAGGCCGTGGCAGCGGCTGGCCCAGCCCTTTCCTGAAGTTTCAGTGCCGCGTCCTCTTCCTGCTCCTGCAGGTATCGATCAAGAGCGGCTGTCAGAGCACCTTCGGGAAGTTGCTGGCCGATGGTCGGGATAAGTGCCAGAGGAGCTGAATATTGAGCCTCCAAAACCATGCCCTTGAATATCGATCCAGTCACGTAAATGCCAAGCACTTTGAGTCTGAGTGTCTGTGTCTGGCTAAATATGGCACAGGTTTAGCTTTGGTGATGAATGAAAATTCTCAAGACTTGCACTACTGACAAATTGTTAGTCTAATAGTTTTATTCTCCAGCAAAGTAGATACTTAGTTTGTATCTAACCTTGGGTTCTGTGGCTTTGAAATGGAAGAATGTACACATCTCTCATCTGGAGTTGATTCATTAAGGCGCTACCCTAAATAAGATGATTGCACAGTAAGTTATTGTTTTAAGGGTAATACCTCTTGAATAACAACCAGGTGTTTGAACTGTTTGGTTAGCTCCAGAATTACCTTGTTTGGTCCTTTTCCACCTCAGCTGGAGGTTAACTACAGAGCAAACAGAACTGGCCCTATGTTTGTAATTTCCCCTTTTTTCTCCACTGTTTTCCACCATGGATGTAAATCGTGTAGTGCCTTGCACAATGCTGTTTGATACATCAGAAATAAGACTTTACTTTCCTAGTGTGTAGCCCAAAGTAGTATCTAATATGGATTACACCAAAAATGATAGGTCTTTATGTTTTGCAGGTAACTTTTGTTATTCTATGGCACAGCTATTCTTGCCCGCAGGCTTGCAGTTACTGTGTAAAAGACTTGTCATCACCAGTCATTTTCTGGAAGAATCATGCTTGTACGTTTTGTGCATTACTGGCACTCGAGATTTCTATGCTGAATGCTGCTCTGAGTGGCTTGCTGGTGGAATTCCATATGTGTGTTGTTCCTTACCATATGCCTCAGAGCTGGGGTTGCTCTGGGCTGTTCTAGAGCCTGGAATTCTCCAACTAATTTTTGTGTCATCTAAGTTTCCTCTTCCTAACCATCACCTGGTCAAAGGATCATTTGTAAGTCTCTATAATCTTTGGTATATGTTGCTACTTCAACATTTTTAACACTGCCACCTTCCTTGTTCTTGTATTTGTGTTAATGAGTCTCTTTGTCCTTTATTCTGATCTTCCTGATGCTCTGTCATGTCACAAGAGCATTCTTTCATAAGTTCAAGCTTTGATGTATCTTGAATTTATTTTTTGTATGGTCAGGTTCTGGAGAACGTACTCATCTCATGACCAGGCTGCCTTCTGCTAGTATCTATAACTCAGTTTCCACCTTTCTACCTTTCTAAAATCTGGCAGCACTTCTGAAAGCTTCTGTTTTCTCTTCCGCTCAACCCCACTTCACTCATGCTGTGTCTCTGTATGCCAGAGGCATGGTTTGCTTTTGCCCTGTCCCTCAGGAAAGCTGATGTGTGATGCAATGTAAGCTTACAATATTGAGCAAATTGGTTTTCTTATTATCTTTCTTCTGTCAAGTTTAATTTTCACTTACCTTCTGGCAATTCTAATTTTAAGTCTTGTATCATATTAGCTTCGTAGGGCCATCTGCCTTTGCCTGTGATGCTCTGGTTAAGTGTGTGGTTTTCTTACAGTTGGAGGGGAGAGTGTGGAATGATAAACCTATTTTAGCTTCAGCTGTTCTAAAGACACTTGGCTTTGACTGAGTGATGGTCTTATATGGCCAATCCATGTAGATTTCTTTCATAGAACAGTTAGGGTTGGAAAGGACCTTATGATCATCTAGTTCTAGCCCCTCTGCCATGGGCAGGGACACCTCCCACTAAACCATGACACCCAAGGCTCTGTCCAACCTGACCTTGAACACTTCCAGGGATGAAGCACTCACAACTTCCCTGGGCAACCCATTCCAGTAGGAAACTTCCTTGTAGGAATGAGAATTGTTTGAACAGTATTGACATGTCTTTTCTGTACCTTGAAGTCTAGCTTTCTTTATACTTCCAGAAGACGTGTGGCACAGAAGAAAAAAAAATGATCAGTTTAGCTGAAAATCAGGCTTGCCATGCCATGAACACGTAATGCCACTGTTGAGCTCTTCCTTGTTGAAACTTCTCGCTTTTCCTTCTCTTTTGGTCTTTCAGCTGTTTTATCCTAATGTTTCACACTTAATCCATGCTGGCTGAATGCTCATGACTTCCTGGTGTCTGGCAAAGCTATAGTTTTGCTAGTTGTGGTGTGCAGTGATGTCTGAGGCAGCAATTTTTAACATGGCTCTATTAGCTAACCAGCCTGTGTCAGCTGTTCGTGTGGCTTTCCTCAGACTGTGCAGTGTCCTTCACCTCTTGCATCACCAAGAACACCCTTTTCATCTCTGGTCATGTTTGTTATTAGTCTGGAGTTCACTGAGTGCCACTAGAGATTCTCTCCAGCCATGAGCATGAAACTGTTCCTGACAAAATATCTAGGACTTCTCTGATGTCAGTCCTAAGCTGGAACATGTTTTTCCTTTGTTAATCTAATTGGTTCTTTTTTCTTTGAAATGATGCCTGCTTCAGGTTTTTTTTTTTACTTTCCTCTCTTGTGTGAGCTTTCCTCCTTTGCCATTCTCTTATTTTGCTCAGTGGGATCCCTGGAATTCTGATCTATTTTTTTTTTTTTTTATTTGCTCTTCTGGGTCACCTGATTTTTGGGTAGCACTGTCTTTGTGATTAACTCTGGTTGTGTTAACTGAGTTGCAGTTGTATTATTCTGGCAATACTTGAACCCCTTGTTTTCAGTTTGGTAATTCAGATAGGTGGCAGTTCAGCATGGGTTCTTAACCAAAGCTAAGAGACTGTCATCACTAATTCCTTCCTCTTGCTGTACATGTTATAGTCTCTGTTAAACCTTAGTTACTAAGTTTACCCTAAGCTTCTGTTCAGGTAGTCCTATCCAAGGGATGCTGAAATTTTAAAGACTACTGGTATATCTGTTTTAATTGTTTCCTGGTTTTTTGTTGTGTTTTTTTTTTGAGGCTTTAGGAGTACTTAGTTAGCTAGGTATCATTTAAAAATCTTATAACTATCCTTTGGCCCTAAAAGATTTAATGTGGTCTTATTTGCATGTTTATCATTCATTGCTTTCATTTTATCTACTGTAATGCCACTGTTGAACTCTTCCTTCATATTATTAAGGCTTCTCTATTGGCTTCTTACTTCTAACATCAAAAGGTAATGTGAATTTACTTCTGTGCTATTGCTCGTTCGCTCCTAAATTAGTGAGTTAGCTCTCCTTGCTCTTAGTATGAGATCACCACCAGCACTGCTTGTGAGGAAATTCTAAATACACACCTTTTCTGTATTATCACATGCTTGCTCTGTGTAAGCATTAAAAAAACCTTCCTCTTAGTCTTCCTCAGAATAATCGTGCTGTCATTAATACTGTTCTTGTATCAAGAATAAACCTGTCCGTTGTTTTCTGGCCTACTTTTTTCAAGTATGAGGTATGCAAATACATTAGACAGCTTTGTTCTGCAAGTCTTGTAGAAGGTGGAGAATACAGCTGAGGACACATCTGCCAGAGTAAGCATTAAGTAATAATTAGGATTGCTGACTCTGGCAGCAGATTCTGGAAATGCTTTTTATTCTGTATTTGCCTTTTTAACTGTTAAAATAAAATGGGTGCTATGGATCTGACTGTCCCTGCTAAAATTTGTTGGAAGCTACCTGCTGTAGAGCCATACTGTAGTCACCATATGTCACCTTCAAACTGTCAGTCTTAACAGCTGCCAGAAAGACTGGATGACACCTCTGTGGGGGAGAAGCCTAAAAAATCAAAGGTTCTGGAAGAGTCTGTGCGATCACTGAGATTTTTGGAAGAGCGAGGAGGCTGGGATGTCATTTGATAAGGCAGTGTTTGTGTACCGACTCTTTACATCCCTATCTGAAAGCAATCTATATAAGGCAGTAGATGTCTTCTCAGTGTTATACTACTGGAAGGCAGTTATACTACTGTTCCTGATATCTGTAGGAAGTAGTAAGGCATGTTGGCAGTAACAGAAGTCGTACTGAATTTTTGGAAGAGATATGCAACTGAAATTCTTTTTGTGCTCCTTTTGTGTGTGCAACTAGGTAAAGCTAGCAGGAATTGGAGGGATTTGGGAGAAAGAAATAGCTATAGATCTATCTTTTGTGTAGATTATGCTGAAAACTGTTGTAAAGCATGTGACTTTTTTTACCTCTTTCACTGTAGAGAGAGATTAAATGCATTTTTATTGTGGTTGCAGTTCTGGTATTTGAATTTTTTAAGCAAGAGTGCCTCTTAGAGATCTGTCAAATGGAGCCAAAAGAAAAACTTGTTAACTTCAACTGGCAACTCTTTACTTTAGGAGCTATAATTTGCTATTTCCATGTACTTAGTCCCTAGTTATAACATGCTAAGAAGTTTCCTAGACTTGTGTTACTGCTTGGCAGCAAGGCTGGTATTATTTGAGCACTGATTTTAAACAATGCTGAATCAAATACTTGGAAGTTGAAGCGTGTTATGAAGCAAAAAGATCTTTTTTTCTGATAAGGGGACAGGATGTTCAAGTATCAAAGGATAAGCAAGTAGTTCAGTAAACTGAAGGCAGTCAGTCTTGGTCTGGTGTGACTGTTTCTGCAAATGTTGACCATAAGGCTCCTAAGAATGTTTGGACAAAAGTTGTATTTGAAACCAGTGTGAATGCTCTCTAGAGTACCTTTTCTTTGTATGCTTGCATATGGATGTTGGCTTATTACAAATGGATTGACTACTGAAGTCTGCTTGTAAATTAACTTCTGTCAAGAAGGCAGTTACCTGAGGTATCAACTGCTTTAGAATTTTAGAATCATAGAATAGTTAGTGTTGGAAAGGACGTTAAGATCATCTAGTTCCAACCGCCTGCCATGGGCAGGGATACCTCCCACTATACTATGTCACCCAAGGCTATGTCCAGCCTGGCTTTGAACACTGCCGGGAATAGATGGAGCATTCACAACATCCCTGGGCAACCCATTCCAGTGCCTCACCACCCTAACAGTTAAAGAGCTTCTTTCATATGTCCAGTCTAAACTTTCCCTGTTTGAGTTTGAACCCATTACCCCTTGTCCTGTCATTACAGTCCCTAATGAATAGTCCATCCCCAGCATCCCTATAGCCTCACTTGACATACTGGAAGGCTGCTATGAGGTCTCCACGCAGCCTTCTCTTCTCCAGGCTGAACAGCCTCAACTTTCTCATCATGTCTTCATACAGGAGGTGCTCCAGTCCCCTGATCATCCTCGTGGCCCTCTTCTGGACTTGTTCCAACAGTTCCATGTCCTTTTTATGTTGAGGACGCCAGAACTGCACACAGTACTCCAAGTGAGGTCTCATAAGAGCTGAGTAGAGGGGCAGGATCACCTCCCTTGACCTGCTGGTCACGCTCCTTTTGATGCAGCCCAGGGTACGGTTGGCTTTCTGGGCTGCAAGTGCACACTGCCGGTTCATGTTCATTTTCTAATGGACCAACACCTCCAAGTCCTTCTCCTCAGGGCTGCTCTGAATCTCTTCTCTGGCCAGCCTGTAGCTGTGCCTGGGATTTCTCCCACCAAGTTAAAATAACGTAATTGGAAGTTTGCAGTTCCTTGTATCAACAATTTCAGATGTCTTGAACCTTCAGAAAAGATCAATAAATTTCTGTGTCCGTGGAGGCATTTTGGTCACATTGACACTGTTGCTTGTTCAACCAGATTAAAATTGGTTTACTGTGTTTATGATAGTAATGAAAGTAATTTTCAGTGTTTATGGTTCTGTTCAATTGGATATCTGTATATGACTGAGGGCTTGGTCTTTTCTGTCTGAAGAGTGGCAGGTGCAGGCTGTTTTGAGTGCAGGGTGAGACTGAACAGGGAAGATTGTGGTACTGAAATTTGTGTGACCAGAACCAGTTGTTGCAGTTTTGGTTTCAAGTAAACCTAACTCAACTCCCCTGACAACTTCCCAATCTCAAATAAAAGTCTTCTAGCAGTGGAGAGGGGGGAAAAAAATTTCAAATTTAAATTGGCAGAATAGCTTGCGTGTTATTTCTTCTGTATCTGGCAGACCAGCTGGAATGTGTATGAATAACACTTCTGTGAAGCTGGTTTTGCTATTTAGTTTTTATGGTGTTCTCACTGTATTAATCTTGCTCATATACTTTGGTGTACTTCATCAGGAATTAACCTAAAGTAAATGGGTAACTCTTACAGCCCACTGCCTGTGCAAGGCTTTAGCTCTTCCCTCTGGCTGTCAGTGTACAAAAGCTTTGGGACAGCTTATGGACAGTATTGGCTTGCTCTAGGATCAGGAACTGTCTGCTGTACCTCCCCAGGTGAAGATTTTCCCTGTCTTCCTCCTAAGGTGAAGAAGCTGTTGAAGTGGGACACCAGGGGAAAGAGAGCACACGTGTGTTAGGTTGGAGGTCAGTTCCACTCGCTGCTTAAGTGCAGCTTTAGCCCTATGCTGGTGTTCAGACACAGTAGCAGCGGAGCAGTACCTGATTACTGCTCTGTGGATATCTTGTGCCAGTGAACATAATTGCAGGTGTCGGATTCGACTTTAGGTTACTTAGACCAAGAAATAGGTCTCTGTGTGGTGATAGTGTTGCAAGGTTGATAGTGATGCTGTGAGATCAGATTGGTAAACATCATACAGGCATAACAGATTAAAATATGAATAGACAGATTCAACAATTGGAGGCTTCTCTGGTTAGGCTTTGCAATATCCTGCCACAAGGAGTAATGAAGGTGAACTGCTTTGGGTCAGAGTGGATCTGTTTAATCTTAGCAACTGGAATAATGCATCTTGGCCTTTAATAATAGTAAGGAACTGTATATCACTAGAAATCCTAGTAATCGTCTAGTATTTACACTGTTGTTTTTCTTGCCTCTTTGTAAAAAATTGAGCTTTCAAAGACTGTAAGGGACGAGAAACTCTTCAATCTCTCCAGACATTGCATCACCAAGGTTGTGTCGTTTGTTGTTTTTTTTTGTGTTGTTTGTTTGTTTGTTTGTTGGGGTTTTATTTGGTTTTTGCACCAGTTCCCTGTTACTAAATAAAGCTACCACAGTGGTCTGGTTTTATTCTATATCCTTTTACCTACTGCTAGCACTGGTTCTATGAGTCTGAAACTATTAGGATTTAGTTATTGTTGCAGTTCTGAGAGCTACAATTAATTGTCTCACCCATGAAAATAACTCTTCAAAAGACACCTCTCTTGCTGGGAGAAGAGGAATGTGGGTGGCAGCCTTAGCTTAAAACTTGTAAGTTGGTGGGGTGTTGCGGTATTGGGTCACTCTAGTGGTGTGTTTTCTGCCTGTAAGGAAGGGATTTATTTCTGTCTCCTGACTCTTACACTGCAGAAAAATATTCTGAAATAAGTCACAAGAAACCTGTTTAGTTTTTAATAGAATAGGGTTGTTTGCAAATACAAGCTCCTGCTGTTGAAATTGTGTGCATAGCCTGAAGGCTTATTAACAAAGCCCTTAAATTGGTATTTGTCTACATTTTTCAGGACTTAATTGAACTTGATGGGATGAAACCCAAATTGGCTTGATGTAGTTTTAAAGTTAGCATTGCTTTGACGGGGCTTCTGGAGGACCCTTTCAACCTACATTTTTCTGTGACTACTAATAAAGATATTTGTAGTACTTAAGGTTTTTTTTTTTTTATTATTATTTTGAAATTTTTTTTGAGTTTGCTGTCCTACATTCAGAAGTTTAGGCCTTGGCAATCTAAGGTGTTTCCTTTCTGTGAACCATAATGGTAGGACACTTTCTGAGAAGTGACTATGAATACTTCTTGCCTTTTGGAGTGCAGCACACCGTAGTTCATCTGGTCAGGGGCTACTGGTATGTTTTCTAATGGTATCCAAGCTGTGGTTCTGCCGCTCCATAATGGCATGAAAAAGATGCCATTGCAGGATGCTGTTGATACAAGCTGTTGACTTCTGCTTTTTTTTTTTTTCCATAAATCTTCTATTTGTGGAGCTGAAACTGATGCTGTCTTGTGGATCTGCTCTCTTCAGTCTGAATGCTGTACGGAAAGAGCAACTGTGCTGCAGCTTTAAGAAGTTCTTGTCAACAGTAGAGGAAGCAATTAGATATGTATGTGATAATAGACATTTAGGGAGGTACCTTTTCCTAGAGGAGTGTCTCCCTCTTTAATCCATGCTTCCTGCAGGATTTAGAGCCAATTACCAGCCATTCCTCAAAGGGTAGTTGGCAGTTAATTTAGCTCATGTGTCACATTGTCCTAGGGTGGCTCACTCATGTTAATTTGAGCACGATTCAGCTTTACATTAGGAGCTTAGATGCTTTGTATTCCCTTTAGTTGTGGCCACAACTAAATTCCTTAAGATTTAATGACTTTGCCTTGTGAGCAGGTAAAGTTGTCCAGTGGTACCTTATTCTCATGTTGAGGGTCTTGAAGAGCAACACAGTTGAACCCATGACTAGTTGAATCTATTTGCACTGTACTGTCAACAGTAAATAGTTTTCAGGTACGATGGAAGACTAAACAGGAGTTAAGACTCTTAATGGGGTGCACCTATGAGTGCAGATAGAGCTGACCAGTGTCATTTTGAGGCCACTGTAGTTCATAGTGTGTGTAGGGGAAGGTCTTGAGGCCTGGAAGACAACAAATGTCATTCTGATCTCTGAAAAGGGAAAAAAATAACACCTAGAGAACCACAAGCTAGCCAGCTTTGCCTCACTCCCTGGGAAGATGACAGAGAAAGTAATCCTGAAAACATGAAGGAAAAAAATTGATGGGGAAATGTCAGTGTGGATTAGCAAAGGGGCTGTCATGCCTAACCAACTGATAGCCTTCTACAATGGCCAAGCCAGATAACTGGCTTGGTGGATGAGGAGAGCAATGGATATTTTTAATTTTTAGTGGGGCTTTTGAAACTGTCATGTAACTTCCTCACTGGTAATGTGGTGAAGTGCAGTCTGGATGGAAAGACAGTGAGGTGCATTAAAAATGGCTGAAATGCCAGGCTACAGTTGTGATCAGCCTAAAGCTGAGCTGGAGGCCAGTTACTGTTGGCACACATCAGGGGCTGATACACTCATGACCGTCTTCATTAATGAGCTGTGTGATGGGACAGTCTGCATCCTTAGCAAACTTGATGTGATGCAGAAGTGTCAGAAGTGATTGGTGAGCTAAGTGCCTATCCTGCTGCTTGGAACAGAAAAATTAACAGATTGAAGAAGTGGGCCAGCAGTAACTGTGAAGTTCAACAAAGAGAAATGTGAAGCCCCACCCTTAGGGAAGGAGTGTTGGAGATGCAAAAGAGATGCTGGTAGTCCTGTGGATCACATGTTCATCATGAACCAGTAATGTACCCTTGCCACAAAGAAGGCCAGCAGCATCTTTGACTGAATTTCAGGAAGAGCATTGTCAGTGGCTGGAAGAAGGTAACACTTCTTTCCTCAGCAGTGGTGAAACTACATTGATAGTGCTGTGTGTAGTTCTGGGGCTCCAGGTTGCAAAAAAACATGGACAGGCTGGAGCAAGTGTAGCCAGGGGGTACAAAGATGAAGCAGTTTATGTCCTCATGTATAAGGAGAGGCTGAAAGAGCTGGGATTGTTTAGCCTGGAGGAGAGAAGGCTATTGGGAGATCTTATACATGCGTGTAAATATCTGGTGACAGAGAGCAAAGATGACAGAGATAGACTTGGACCAAGAGGTAATGAACACAAATGGAAACAAAGGAATTTCTACTGAAATGTAAGTTTTTTTGTTTGTGTTTTTTTTTGTTTGTTTGTTTTTTTTTGTTTTTTTTTTTTTTTAATTATGTGAGAGCTTGTATATGAGAGCAGGTTACCCAGAGAAGCTGTGGAGTCTTCATCCTTTGGAGTACTCACAACTCAATTAGGAGCAGCCCTAGGCAACTTGCTGTAGTTTGCTCTGCTCTGAGCAGGGAGTTGGACTAGATGGTCTCCAGAGGGGTCCCTTCCAATCTCAGCTACTTCACTCTTGGTTCAGCTATTGCATCACTTGTAAGCCTGTATGGAGACCTGCTGCAGATACCGTATAAGTTTTTTTCTATTTTTCTTCCCAGTGCAAGCAACTGAATACATAGATTGAAAGTAGGTTCTCTGTTTAATGTTAAAGTTTTTTATGAGAAAGCAAAGTGTTTATTCAGCAGTAAATACGGACAGTACAGTCTTGACTTTTCCTGAAATAGCTGATACAGAAATCTTGCTGTAGTTTGTACATGCAGAGGTAAAAAGAACCAAACCCAGCCATTTAGAGTAAGTGGGAATTGGGAGTCTACACAGGAAGGATAATGTTTTTTTTATTGGAAATGCTGTTTAAGGCTTGCTAGGAGACTGCCTTAGCAACTTAACCACTTCCTAGAGCTGGTAGAAAGTTGCTCAGAACTCGAGTTTCTTGTTTCAGAAATCTCCCTGGGTCTTAAAACTGCTGGTTGTAAGTCTGTATTATGACTAAAAGTGATGTGCTCTGGAAGATTGGGGCAGAACAGAAACTACTGCAGATTCCTGTTCTTCATTTTAACTTCTTACCTTATTGTTTGCTGAAAGCTTGAGCAGTATTACTGTCTAAATTTTTCTCTTGAATGGCTTCACAGAAAACCATTCACATAAACCTGCTTTGTTTTCTTTGTGAAGACTTGGCAAACTTAGGTTTGAATGGATAGCTATTTCATGTTAATCTGTTTACAGTAGACTGATTATATGGTATAATGCTAACCCTTACTGAGTTTCCACTCCCTTGTCTTGATGATGTGTTGCTTTACAGTAGATAATGAGCTTGTACGGTTAAGTACATACTGTCAAGGAGTTCCTGCTTGGTGATATCAAACTTGACCCAGTCAACAGAATCTGGGTTCTTGCTTTGTTTCCAGCTTATCCAAAATACTTATGAGTATATCTGTGCTCTAGAGTCACTGTCTGAAAAGGAGTTAAAACCTGGAAGCTTTGGAGAGCACCCTGATGCTGCAAGCCTATGGTGGATGCGGATAGGGCGAGCACTAATTCTGTAGCTAACAGAGATGGTGACAAGTTTTATGGGGGAAGGCAAAACTGTACAGGTCAGTATGTTACCTAGCTCAATAAACCTAGACTGTCAGTTGCCCTCTCTGTCTTGAGAAAAAATGTTTACTTCCAGTAGACCATAGAGGAAGAAGAGGTAGAGACTAGCTCAGCCCATGTCAGAAAGGAGCTGTGGACAGCCATGTGTTACACTTAGTTGCTTGGCAACACTGCCTCTAACTTTGCAGCTGTGGTTTAGTAAAAAAATTTTGTTTCTCAGAGCTATGCCTGGCTCTGATTTTGTGTAAGAAAATGCATATATTGATGAGGAGTAGGGAGCTGTTCCTCTTGTATGGATGAGAAAAGGAATGTGATACTTAATGTTTGGCTATCAATTGCAATACTCTTGTGTACTACCTCTTTTTTTAGGAGGGAACAAGAGTCTTACACAATTTTACTGAAATGCTTGAATGCAAATGGATGAATCTTCATAGTACAAGACTTCATTAGGAGTATTAAAGGCAGTAGTAATCCTACAGGAATTTCTGAAAAAGAAGATAGAAGTGATTCATTGTGTGTAACCTACTGTTCTTGAATACAACTGAACTTGCAAGTGAATTGAAAACACTGTAGTAAGTGGCAACTGGGACTAAGTAATTACTTTAAATAAGACCCTTGTAATGTGTGCTCAAGTCTTTTGGGTTTAAATTTGTCATTCATAATTTCTAGTAACAAGCAATGTATTGGTAAATAATGATACTTTTAAGTGTAGGGATTGATTTTTCCTGTTAGAGTATGTACCTATGGGATGTGTTTTTTTGTTTGTTTTTCCAGTCGCCTATAGGTGATTGCAAAAACATCCCTTTGAACATGGCAAATGCTGTACTTAATGTTCACTTTTTACATTTTCAGCAGAAACATGCATTTAGGCTCCCCTTCTCAGCAGTAGTTAAAACAAAGGGACATACCAATAACATATGGAGTGTAGGCTTTTTGGTCATTGTTCTCATTGACAAGTGATACATAGGTGGGTTATTCTCAACTTTAAATGTATCAAACTGCTGTATTGGGTCTGGATGGGATGATGTTAATTTTCTCCATAGCAGCCCTCATAGTACTGTACTTCTTAACTAGAAGGGTGTTGATAACACACCAATGTTTGGGCTATTGCTGAGCAGTGCTAGGGCAGCATCAAGGCTCCAACCTTCCTCCAGAGGCCACTAAGCGGAGGGTGATCAAGAGGCTGGAAGGGAATATAGCCGGGATGACTGACCAAAGGGATATTCCGTACCATGTGATGTGCTTA